>APFE030451152.1:35800-52663 GCA_000404065.3 Pinus taeda | reverse complement strand
AAACAGGAACACAAGTTTTATTCTTGATGTTCCTGTTGCCCACTTGTTACATCAAAAAGTTCTATGTCATCAAGAGCAGTATGAGCTGTGAATCCGCTAGATGCTTCAGCACCAGATTCATCAGCGAATTCCCTGTCAGTGTTTATGTCAATGTCACTATCAATGTACAAATCAGCATCATCCATTGTTACATTTGGAACAGGATCAATCCACGGAGTAGAAGAATTGGATGACTCTTTAGCCACATTCTTCAATGCCAAGTGCAAGTTACTACGAACATAAACAAGATCTTATAATTCCAGATGACAATCTATTCCTTTTTTTGGAATGGATGTGGTCAAAGGAACTCCAATTCCTTTCACATGCTGATGCACTTGCTCCCTGGCTTAAGATACGAATTGCAAAATTTTGCAATTCTGGTGCCCCTGAACCATAAAATTCCCACCATCCAATTGGATCACTTCTGCTCCTATCCCACTTTGCTGATTGTGTTCCAAATAATCCTTCTTCTAACCTGTATCAAGTTGAGAGTCTCAATCAGTTCATATACAAGTTACAACAAGATTCATATAATTGCAAGACATTAACAACAAGATTCATATAATTGCATGCAAAGGAATATAATTGCAAGACATTAACCTGTATGCTCTCAACTGACTTCTGATCAAACCTGCAATCTCTGGATCTGGATTTAGCTTCTCAATAGACTAGATAAGTCCATTCATGATTTCTTCATCCTTATGTCTTGGTAACCCAAACAATCTAGGTTCCAAATAGCATGCTGCTGCATGTAATGGACTATGCATCATCTTCCATCTATGATCAATTAAATCCCATATCTCCTTGTAATCAGCTTCCACATTATTAAAAGCAGCTCCAATGGCCTCTTTGCAACGATCAAGGCTTTCATAAACAAAACCCATACAAGGTTTGTCACCATCAACCATGCGGAGCACATTAACAATTGGGCTACAAATTTTTAAAACTTTGCTTGCATTTTCCCAAAAGCCATTATTGAGCACTATTTCTTCAACATTTTTCCCCTTAGTTTCTTTTGAGAGGGTTGATCTCTCCCACTCAGTGTTGCAAAAAACAGCTCTTAGGCTCGCTTTTTCCTCAACAACTCTTTTCAGAGTAATATAAAAAGTGGCAAACCTTGTAACACAAGGCCTCAACAACTCTTTTGATGCATTCTTCCTGTATATGCTCAAAGTGAGACGATGGTTGATGATGAAGTTTGAAATTGTTTTGGCTCTTCGGATTGTTTCATTAACCCAAGGAAATTTAGCTAAGTCATGCAACATTAAATCCAAACAGTGAGCTGCACAAGGGGTCCAATAAATCTGATTATATTTCTCCATAATCAGCTTCCCTGCACCAACACAATTTGATGCATTATCTGTAACAACATGGACAACATTTTCCACCCCAACCTCTTGAATGGCTTCATCCAAAATTCCAAAAATAAATTCTGATGTCTTCACTTGATCCATTGCATTTATTGCCTTCAAGAAAAATACCCCTTGAGGACAATAAACAAGCACATTGATTAGTGGGCGATGACACAAATCTGACCAACCATCACTCAAAATTGTGCATCCTGTAAGCTTCCAAGACTCTTTAATATCAGCCAACTTTTCTGTCACTCTGTCTTTTGTTCTCTTTAGCAAAGTTGTCCTTAAAGCTTCAGATCCAGGAGGAACATAGCCCTTCCCAAAATCAATAGCCTTTTTAATTACATTTTTAAAAAATGGACTCCTCGCCACATTAAAGGGAATTGCACATGCATAAAAATACTCAGCAACAGCATCATCAACTTCCTGTTTCTCAACAGGTTTCCAGAACTGATTTAATGTTTTCGTTCCACTTGTTTTTGCTTGAGTAGCTGTAGAACTTGATCCACCAATCTTTGAAATTGAATTGATGGTGTTGGAGGAAGACATGGCAATCTCCCTCTCAATTCGCTGCCTCTTATTTATCATTTTCTGCTTTTGCATCAGTGAATTGGAATTGTCTTTCTCCACCCTGGCTTTTTGTTCATCCGTGATCTTACTGCAGGGTTCAACACCACCTCCACTTCCATTGGTAATACCGAGAAGGTGATCCACTGCTCTAGTCAAAGTGCCAGTGAAATTATGTCCACACAGCTGACATGAAAGATTATTACCATCTTTTTGGACAAAATTCCAAGCTACAACAGTTGATTTTGGTGGTGCCATTGAAAGTCTGAAATGTCTGCAAATTTGAAAACAATATAATTATAAAAATGCAAAACACTGAACAGTAAACTACTAAACACTACGCTGTTCAAAAAATGCAAAACACTGAAGTCTGAGTCATATCAGTATGACTGTTTGAATATAAATTCAGAGCTTTATTTTTCTTATTACTGCCTGGCCACTGGTTGTGAACTTGTGACTGGAACTGTTTGACCAAGAAATTACAGAGTTGGCACTTCAAAGTTTCAAACCTTAGGCAGTGGATAATTGATCTGTATGCTTGAAATTAGTAAGCTCATCAATAATTCAATTTAGCCTATTTAGTTTTCAGACTGAGTATAGGCCGAAATCTGTGGAGATTTTAGGCTGAGTTTAATTCTAAACAGAAGGGAGATTTCAGGTTGAGTTAGCACGAGTTCAGGCTGATATTTGTGTGGATAGTCTGATAGAAGGCCGAGAAAGGAGCTCCCTGTCACTGTATTCTCCAAGTCACATTAAATTGACAGTTCTGGAGATGATGATTTGCTTTTAATTTCACACAATAAATCTTCAGTACATGCCAATGTTGAATTGAACCTTAAGGAAGGTGTATAGCAGTGCCTTTAAGTTGGCAGTAACCTTATGTAAAACAGCCCAGTGACCCTAATACTGTAGATGCAGAGTTACACAGTTTGCAGTGTCTTTTCTTGTGTGATGCAATGTGCATGTTTGCTTTTAAAATATGTAGAGAAAGATCCTTGAAGAAAGAATTCTGAAGTATGAGGACCGAAGCTTGAATATGCATACGAACCATCTCAAGATTGACAGTGTCACTGTTAAGGTCCTGCTATGCATACGGTTGAGCATCTCCTCTATGACCAGCGAAGAAGTCGTCTAACTGCTGGTCTTTGGGTACCTAAATGATTTCTACAGTGACCTAATTCTTGCAGTGCCTACAGGAGTTTCTTAAGCATATACATATTCATTATAAGTTGACCTTTGTGCAGTCTTGCGCTTGATGAAAATTCAGTGTTCATTGGACATTGTAGAACTAAGCCCGTGATTTTATGAATGTCAAAAAGTGCATTGGAGATCGTATATGCATCACAATAAGACTTGGCAGGAGGCTTGAGGATGTATGAGTAGCAGATATAACTTGATGCTAGGGTATATACCACAATAAAAACAGTGACACAGATTTAACACTGCAGGAAGATTGTCATGACAATGGACGTACAAAATATAAGTTTGTGAAGCCAAGGTTGATCTAATAATTACATTGTAAGTTGCTTTGTTGGAACGTGAGCAGAGGAACGAGCGCGGCGAAAACCCTGAACGGCGTGAACCCTGAACGTTGCGTGGTTGCACCGGTGAACCCTGGGGCCTGAACGTGCCTGAACGTGCCTGAACGTGCCTGAACCCTGGGGCCTGAACGTTGCGTGCGCCGTGAACTTCAGAAGCAGAGGAACGTGAGCAGAGGAACGAGCGCGGCGAAATGAAGCCTGCGGAAAAATAACCCGATAACCCGACTTCAGCTAATAAAGCCCGCGGAAAAATAAAAACGAATTTAAACGCTTTTTCTCGATTTTAAAGCCGATTTTCAACGATTTTAAACGAATTTCTGCCGATTAAATTCGAATTTGGGTTGGAGTTCGAGTTCGCCATTAAATTCGGCGAACTCGAACGAACAAAATCGCCGCCCTATAAAAATCGCCGAATTTCGAATTTCGACCATTAAAATCGGCGAATCCGGTGACTAAGGTCACAGCCATGTCAAAGCCAAATGTGCCACATGCCATCCTATATGTTTTAATTTCTTTAGAGATCTCTATACATTCTGATGGAGATCGCACCATCTTTTGGACACAGGATAAGAATCCATCCATGATCTCAACATCAAATACAAACCCACATGCGTAGGAAAATGCGGGGTTCAGGAAAATCCCAGCTAGCATGAATGGGACGATGGAGTGTGTTGTTCCATCGCTCATCAATCACTCCTCATAGGAAGAGTTGTCTCTGAAACCCCTCATTTTCCTTATCATCATAGTAGGCCCGAATGGCTTCTTTGGCCCTGTCCATGGCCTCATACAAATAGCCCATCGCGGGCTTCTCACCATCAACTAGCCGAAGAACCTTTACCAAAGGTTCAATAACGGCGCACACCTTCTGCACTCCCGCTCAGAAGTCTTCTTGGTATGAAACTAGTCTGCATACGGCCTCTCCCTCTGGTTTGTGGCTCATTGGCAAAGCACACCACTCCTTTGAAAGAAACGTTCTCTTCACATCCCACATAGAATTCAAGAGGGATTGAAGAGATATGAAATTGGTGGCAAACCGTGTAATGGTGGGGCGCACTAACTCTTTGTTGTTGGTGAATCTTCTCATCAAGCTAAGCACAATTTTATGGTTATATATAAATTTTGTAATGCTTTTAGATGACTCAACAATATCTTTGACAAGGGGAATTTTCCCTATGTCCTCCAACATCAAATCAATACAGTGTGCAGCACAAGGTGTCCAAAATAAAGTAGGATGTCTGTCCATAAGCATCCTGCTAGCAGCAACATAATTTGCAGCATTGTTCGTTATAACTTGGACAACATTTTCTGCACCCACCTCAAAATAAACACATCTAGCAAATCACATAAAGCTCTTGCATCTTTGATTTGTGCAGATGCATCAATAGATTTGATAAACATAGTCCCCTTGGGACAACTAACCAAGAAGTTTATAAGGGTTCTGCCCTTTTGGTCAATCCAACCATCTGACATCACAGTGCATTTTGTTTGTGCCCATGATGCCCTAAAATCCTCCAATCTTTTGGTGCAATCAAGCTTTTCATTTTGAAGAATCTGGCCTCTCATGTCATGATAAGAAGGGATTTTGTACCCTGAGTCAACAGTTGCAATAGCATCAAGAGCATGTTGGAAAAATGGATTATTCCTTACAATGCTGAAAGGAATATCACTCCAAAGGAGAAATTTTGCCAGCAACTTGTCAGCTTGTTCTTTCTCAGTTTTTTTTAGCATTGAACTGATAGATGGCTGTGAACCAGGTGTGGTTCGAGGAACAAAAAATGGTGAGGCAACTATCGGATTGGTTGATGTTGCAATAGAACCAGTGGCACTTGCTTGTTCAACTGACTTTTTTAGTTGCCTCTTCATTTCTTCTTTGGCCTCTCTATTGTGGTCTAAAGTTTCCAATGCTTTCATGGCTCTTTGGATGAGTTCAGGATTTGTATTTTTGCAAGGCCTTACATCAAATTCAGGGATTTTTGCAAGGTGATACTTCAATCTGTACACTCCCCCGGACATATGGTGCCCACACAACTTGCAAGTCAAGTTTAGTTTATCATCCGGAGCATTAGGTTCGCCAAATTCCCTGAAAGGGTCTAATTTCCTTGGCATGTTTGATTTTGAACTTTGAAGTTGAAAACTTGAATGGTGTTTCGGTGAACCTATGGGAAAATAAGGATTATAATTTAGTATTTACAAGTTACAAACTTACAATATAGTATTTTACTATTTACATTGTACAAAAATTAAAAAAAATTACATACAATTTAAGAAACCCCATTCCAAAACCCAACAAAAAAAAAAAAAAAACTAAAAAAACAATACATTGGACAAATGTCAAAAACCCCATTCTAAATCCAACCAAAAAAACTAAAAAAAAATTACATTGGACAAATGTCAAAAACCCCATTCCAAACCCAACCAAAAACATTGAAAAAAAACAAAAAACAAAGTTACAAAACAATGAAAACAAAAAACATTGGTGCCCATACCTTTTTTATGAAGATAATCTATCTCCTCCTTAGCTCAGTCTTCGATTTTCTTCTCTAGGTAGTTGATTTAGCTCCAAAATGGGAAAATCTCCAAGCCTCCAACACTCCAAGTCTCCAAACCCCACCGCGCCCTCTGCTGTCCAAATGAAATAAAAAAAAATCGTGTTTTTCCCTTTAAACACATGCTGCCCGACCCTCCTGCGATAATTACTGAAAAAATTAGGCAAAAAAAAAATTCCGATTACTAAGCGTGATTTTATCTTTTCTTTGAAATTATCGCGTTTATATGATAAGATCGCGATTAGTGCAACACTGGGCACTAGAGTTGAGGGGGTATCTAAGAGGGCTTATTTTCATGTGTTAACAATTGTGTTGGAAACATAATCTTCATGGATTATATGAAATTGTATTATTCACTTGAAAGGAAGGCAAAAAGCCACAACTTTCAAGTGAACTTGAACACCGCCAAGAGTCTAAGAGGCCACTTGAAAGATGAAACCAGGGGTCATGAAATTGTATTTATATGTATCTTATGAATAAATAACACATCCTATACTTATCAATCTCTCATGAATTTTGTGTGCGAGTTCTAACAATGGGTATCAAAGCACAAGTTGTTGGTTTTGTAGCTTTGGAAGGTCTTCTGCATAGGTTTGTGTCTAGCATGTAGGAGAAGAAGTCCTCTTTTGGTGGTTGTTCGAGTGGAGCAACTAATATGATTTCTTTCCTAAGTTTAACTTATGAAAAACACATTAAGTAATTTAATTAATTAATGTACGATAATTGAACAATTTTTTAAGGATAAATATTTAATTATTTAAGTAACCTAGATCTAATCGCAACCATTGATCTAAGTGGGTTAGGATTTAGTCATAACCGTTTATCACTTTGGAGATTGAGGGTTAGGTAATTTACTCAATTTGAAATTATAAAAGGAGCCTAAGGGAGAGGATTGAGACAATTATTTTGGAGAGATTCTGGTAGACTTGTATGGGTTTATTCCAGGTTTGTGACAAGTTTAAGAAATCAGAAAGTTAGCAGCCAGGGCTTTTTGGAAGGGTCATGAAATTGTATTTATATGTATCATATCAAAAATAACACATCTTATACTTATAAATCTCTCATGCATTTTGTGTGTGAGTTCTAACAGTGTTATTGGAGCACAAGTTGTTGATTTTGTAGCTTTGGAAGGTCTTTTGCATAGGCTTGTGTCTAGCATGTAGGAGAAGAAGTCCTCTTTTGGTGGTTGTTCGAGAGGAGCAACTAATGAAACACATTAAGTAATTTAATTAATTAATGTAGGCTAATTGAACAAATTTTTAATGATAAATATTTAATTATTTAAGTGACTTAGATCTAATCGCAACCATTGATTTAAGTGGGTTAGGATTTAGTCATAGCCGTTTATCACTTTGGAGATTGAGGGTTAGGGAATTTGATCAATTTGAAATTATAAAGGAGCCTAAGGGAGATGATTGAGACAATTATTTTGGAGAGATTCTGGTAGACTTGTATGGGTTTATTCCCGGTTTGTGACAAGTTGAAGAAATCAGAAAGTTAGCAGCAAGGGCTTTTTGGAAGAGAAATTAGTGGAGGTCAAGATTTGGAGAGAGGCCGAGTTTTCCGAGTAGGCCATCAAGTTTTCTGAGTAGGCTGAATTTGTGGAGTGAGTTTGGGTTTCCAGCCAAGGGCCATGTGGAGCAAGGGAGGCCGAATTCTTCTAGCATGCAGGAAATGTAAGTGAGGGAGCCAAAATTCACAGTTGGAGGCCAACTTTGTAAGGGCTAAGTTAACTCCAGGAGGGGGCTGAATATCCTTATGTCTAATATCTCTCGGGCCAAAAATCCTGGGTTTTTTCCAGTTTCTTTTTCTTGTGTATTGTTGACGGCCATTTCCCTTGTGAGGGGAGCCTTGAATTTTCCAAAGAAAATTTAACGATGCAGAATTTACTATGTTTTTTAATGGTTGTTTTGTGGTTGATTTTATGAATATTTTTGCTGCAAAATTATTGAGTTAATAGTACTAGAGTATTTCTGTTTTGTAGTTTTCAGAATTTATTTACAACAGAAAATTAATTTGCTGGGTAAAATATTTTATGGGGGCTAAATAGCTGCAAAGAAACAAAAATCTGAACTTGATACATAGAAATTAGCATGATATCAGAGCACTAGAAACTTTGAAGAAGGGAAGATCAGTAGCACAAGCGTTATAAGTTATAACAATAGATTTTTCTTTTCAGTAGAAGGTTTTTGTGGCTAAAGGTTTGATCTGAGTAAAATGACCAATTTTGGGTTGAGATTTGAAGACCGATTGGAAGGGGCATCTAATTGCAGTCCATGGTGTTGGCATTATGACACAGGTTTGGCACTATGGCATAGGTGTTGTCCTTGATGGCAACTCACTCAAATGGCAGATCACAGCTCAAGCACTCAAAATAGAAGAAAATAAGGTATACACAGGTTCTTCTCAGCAAAGTCGCGTATACACGCGGGATCACCGATCAAAAGGCGCGTATACGTATGCACGCACTTTCATGCAAAGAAAAGCGCGTACATGTGGGAAAATTTATGTTTGGTCCATGGTATTTAGTCCGACATATTTGAACCTATGGTTTTGGTCCTTGGTATTGCATCCAAAGTGTTGAACTCAAGTATTGGGTCCCTAGTATTGGTTCTCAATGGTTTTGGACCATGGTTTGAGTAAGCCCTAAGACTATAAAAAGGGAAGGAGATCATTTGGCAAGTGCATCGACTAAAGTGTTGAATATCTTAAGAGGTGCAAGATCTGGAAAACTGGTGATCGGTCTATGCTGCATTGCTGGACCTGAACCAAGGAGGAACCTGAGCGTTAAAAGATGGATAAGTTCTATTGATGGATGAAGATGTTAAGGCTTATCATTGTGTGATTCTTGATCTGTTATAATTGGCACATGATTAGATCTATAATATAACTGATGTTTGATTAAGTGAAAAGCGGTAATTATCTTTTATAGATCTGTACGCAGGTTCGGCACATCAAAGGCGCGTATACACGCAGGTTCAGCGAGAAAAAACAGTGTATACGCTGGTTAGTCTTGAGACAGATGCGTATGTACGCAGGTTTCTCATTTTGAAGTAGCGTACGTCTCATGAAATATGCTTTAGCTGCTTCTATTTATTGCTGCAGTATTCTGGGTTCAGAATTGGTGTCTGGTTACTATTACTATTTTCTGGTTACAACATTCTAAGAAGTGTTTGGTTGATTCTATCGTGGTTTGTACAAAGGAGATTGATTGATGCAGATACACTTGATGTTTGATTGATGATATTCATGGATACAGTCTAAAAATTTATGAAACGTGGTCCCTAGAAGAAAAGAGAAGGTTGTAGCCTTCTGTAGGTCAGCACCTACGTACTAGTACCTCAGCTAGTACAAGAGTTAAGGGGGTTGTAGTTCCCTTCCAGGAGAAGCTGGAGAACGAGAGAAGGTTGTAGCCTTCTGCAGGTTGCAGCCTGCGTACTGGTATAAGACTGCACCAGTACAAAATCATTGTAAAAAGAAGTTTCTAATTGAAAGAAGATAGAGACAAATTGCAGCAGGTGGTTTTCACCCACATTGGGTTTCTTCCTTATATCTTCTGTTCTTGTGTGTGACTGTCTGCATTATTTTTCTGTTCCTGGTTAAAGTTTATATGGTTATGACATCAGCATCTGAAGAATAATTAAATTATAAGTTATACGCTAGTTTCCTTAACTGAAGTTGCGTGTATACGCTGGTTTCACTAACCTAAGTAGCGTAGACAAATTTGTGTATGAATTGAAAAATATTTGACTTGATAATATTAATTCACCCCCCCTCTCAGTATTATTTCCAACACATGGAAGGAGAAAATTTCACTAATTCTCATGGAGAACAATGCATATGGAAGTTTGCTAATAGTGGCATACTGATACAACCTCCTTTGAATGCTACAACACATACCACTCACAATTTGAAGGATGCGAAAGCTAGACACATCATTCTGGATATTGTGAAGGATCATGTGATCCCTCACATATCGAGAAAGAAGATTGCTTGTGAGATATGGACATATTTGACAAAGCTAGACCCAAGTGATAGCCAGAACCGAAAGATGGTGTTGAGAGAGAAGTTGATAAGCACTAAGATGCATAGATCAGACACCGTGGTGTCATACCTCACTAGCATTCATCGAGTTTGTGATGAGCTTGTAGTTGTTGGGGAAGCTTTGCTAGAGGATTAGCTTGCTAAGATAGCCTTGAGTGGGTTTTCTAAACAATGGGCTACCATTGTGACAGGGATCTTAGCACACGACAAGCTTCTTGATTGAAACAGGCTATGAGATGGCTTCACTCAAAAGGAGTTTTAGGAGGAATCATTGTCTGGTGGACAACATAAGGGTGGGGATGAGGAGAACCTTACTCTTGTTGGGAAAACAAAGAAGGGCAAGGCGAAGGCCAAGCATAACTCAAGTGGAGGAGCTACTTACAGATTGATAAGAAAAAGGACATGAGAAAATTCAAGTGCTTTGCATATCAGAAATATGGACACTATGAAGGTCAATGTTCAAACAAGAAGGGCAAGGGGAAGGCACTTATGGTTACATATGTGTAGATGGATAATTTAGCCAATAAGTTTGAAAAGGAGTTTTCATTGGTGTCTTGTATTTTTGGTACATTACAGGAGGGGTTTGGGTCATGTACAATGGAGCATCTTGTCATATGGCAAGATCTCGTTTCCTCTTTACCAATATGGCTAAAGAGCACAAAGAACTATACAACGCAAAATATGCAATAGAGGATGTGGCCAACTTACAGTTCTAGTCGAATTCAGGGAGTCTTGTAGAGGTGAATGAAGTGTTGTTTGTACCAGGACTTGAGAAGAACTCACTCAGTCTTAGTTATGGAGGAAAAGGGTTTTGAAGTCATCTTTGTAGGTGGACAAGTACTTGTCAGGTGGAGGGGATTTGATCCTAGCTTGAGGTGTGTAATTGTGAAATTTTTTGAATCTAACAAATCAGAAATCCTATTGCAGTAAACTAATGTGCATTACCTACTTGTATTATTCATTTTAACAAGTTATTTTCAGAAATATTCAGAAAATATTAATGCAAATACACTGCAGCCTACACCAATATACAAATCAAGTATTGAAAAAATAAATGTGCACACACAAAGGACACACTTATTTTTGGAGTAAATGTCCTTGGAAAAACCCAATGCGGGAAAACTGGTGCAACAAATACGAGGGTTTTATTATTAAGCAAATTTCTGAATACAACTAGGGTGCCAAATTCGGCTCACCCAATAGAGAATAAACTCGGTAGAAATACCTCTACTTGGAGACAGATATTTTGGCGGATCCAACCACTGGATGAACAAACCCCACAGGTGATTGTTCTGTCCCTAGTGTTGTGCAGCGATGGTTGCTCCCAGCTCTGCGTTGGAACTGCGTCACCCTCCAGTGAGCCTCCCTGACTCAGAAATCGATCTGCTGAACTGATGCTTGATCTGCCTCACAGAAACCCCAACGCTGCCTTTGCGTGATTGCGTCAGCCGTCCAGCCTCTGCATCACCCTCCTAGAGCTGCACTGTCTCTCCCTGGTCCTGCACTGTCTCTCTGTCATGTATTTTTTGCCTTGGATGAAAGTCTCGCTGCCGAACTACCCCTCTTCCCTAGAAGCTTACTCCGAAATTCTTAGCAAACCACGCCCCAAAATTTCGATCTAGCTCAAGTGTTGCTCTGTGTGTGTCTTCTCCAACTAACCCAAGCCTTCCTTTATACTTTTCTTGTTGAGAAATCAATGGCTGTGATCTAATCTCTAATCAGCGACTAAGATTAAATTAGACTTGATCCTCGTCTCTTAGAAGCTTCTCACCCATATTTTCATTAATACCCATTAATATTTTAATTTTCCTAAGTTTAGACTTAGGAACACCATTAAAAATATTAATTATTTTAATAAAATACAATCCAGGTGGAATTTCTCCAAATGATTTTTGGGTTTTGGAGATCTCATGTGTTCTAGCCCCTCCACAAAATTTGGGAGCTAGTGCACATTTGATGCTACCCAAAAATCAACATTCCCTCTTAGCGAGGAATGTGCTCTAGCAATACTTCCCAGCAGAAGTATCAAATTGATCCATGGTATCGATCCTTTGCGCTGTTGATGCTCGGCCTACTGCCCCTCATCCACTGCGCTGCTGCAATTTGTACTGCTGCCCATGACACTGCCACTGTCATTGTTGCATCTCTACTGTAGCTCCCTCTCAATATGTTGCATCATGCTATCCATAGCACTGCCACTGCTAACTGCTGCATTGCAACTTAGTTGTTGAGAAGTGAGCAACTGAAAAGCCACCCAAAAGTTGACATGCTAGTTAGTCTGGACTCTGGATGCCCCTTGACGCTGAAGCTACCTCTGTTGCTAAGCTGTGCTGACCCTCTGATGCTACTGCACTGTTGTTGTATCTGCTCTGTGCCTTCCACACTGTTGCAGCACTTTACTGCGCTGTTGTTAGGTAAACTTGACTCGGGATAGAGTCAAAGGAGGTTAAACACTGATGGTTTTGGGGCACATGGTATTGTGCACCCATGGTATTCTGCGCGTGGTATTATATGTAATGGAGCCTATAAAAGGCCGAAAGGACTTCATTGTAATAAAAAAAGGCTTGGAGGTGAACGTGGAAGGCTCACTTGGCCGGATTGGCTAGGGTTTTGGCCAAGGATAATGAAATTTCATTATGATAGGGTTTTTCCCGAGATTTGGGGTTTTCCCAAATAAACATGTTTGTTTATGTGTTTATGGTTGCTGCTGGTTATTTCTTATATATATTCCTCTCAGTAATTATTTATGTTCCTGGGTAAATTCCCTAACAGCTGCTTCAGACTTTGGCACTCTAGCTCTGCCACTGTTGCTCCAGCATCCCT
Source organism: Pinus taeda (assembly GCA_000404065.3). NCBI lineage: Eukaryota > Viridiplantae > Streptophyta > Pinopsida > Pinales > Pinaceae > Pinus > Pinus taeda. The sequence continues at coordinate 39,748 of APFE030451152.1, read as the reverse complement.
CGCACCGACTCTCATCATTTTGCTACTGTCATTAAGAACTTCCGTAGCCATATGTGATCCAAGAGTTTGGGCACCTCAAGGATCCCGCCCTATATGTAGTCTTCTCAGCTACAACTTAATATCGCCCCACCTCTTCCCTAGAGGTGCATGAGCACTCATGGCGCAATCATCATCGTCCTCTTTGTCAGCTTGCGCTGGAGCAACCATTGAGTCACAGTTCTCTTCTTTGCCCTTCTATTTCTGAGGGCATTGCGTGGTGAAATGACCCATTTCTCCACATTTGAAGCATCTGACTTTGGATATGTCCTCCTTTCATTTCTGCTCCCCCCCGCTGATGCGAGAGTCACACCCTACTCTTCCTCCTTGATTCAAACCCCTTTGCTGCTGCTTCCCGCCTTGGTCCATCATCTGATCTCTTCCTGTCGAAGAGCCGCCCACATCTCCTCCCAACTGGGAAGAGAAGCCTTGCCTGATATGCTTTGGACAAAGGTTTCCCAGTCTTAGGTGACTGCGTTCAGGGCAGTCCTGACCATAAATTCAGCATCTGGTGTAGCCCCTACGAAAGTTAGCTGGTCACAGATCCTTTGCAACTTGAGAAGTGAGGGATCGATTTCTTCTCCCTTCTACATCTGAAACTATCTCAGCGGAGTCTCAAGCAACATCTTTCATTGAATGGAAGTTCCCTCGTACAATGTGGTCACAGATCCTTTGCAACTTGAGAAGTGAGGGATCGATTTCTTCTCCCTTCTACATCTGAAACTATCTTAGCGGACTCTCAAGCAACATCTTTCATTGAATGGAAGTTCCCTCGTACAATGTGGTCAAGGCTTCCCACATTTCTGTCCTTGTGTCTTTCTCAACAATATGTGGGATCACATGATCCTTGACCCCGTCCAAGATCATGCACTTTGCTTTTGCTTGAGCCTCCTCGTACTTCTTGAGAGGATCAACATCAACCGGAACAACAACCGTCCTTAAGGCATAATCCTTGATGCGATTTTTATCCAAAATTGCCAGGATCCTGGCCTTCCAGATGACGAAGCTAGATGCTCCATCCAACCTGTCCTGATCCCTCAGTCCGTTAACGACCATCTCTGCTCAAATAAATGTCGATCTGGTTCTCTTCTCCCTCTTTTGCTGCTGCCCCAACAAAACTCAGATTTGAATTTCTTTGGTGCTAGAAATCCTCTAAGGAACAAGCTCCCTTTGAATTTCGATTTCCTTCATGGAAATCCTTCTGCCAACCACTGTCGAACCACCCCTCTCTGATCTCTCTTTGTTGCTGCTCAGCACTGGGTCTAGATTTCTTGGCAAGAAATCTTCTGAGGAACTGATTCCCTCTACTTTGCTTGTGCCCCACTAGGCATTGTTCTGCACCAATAGAATCAACACCCCACCAGCAACTCCAGATGAAATCTGTGCTGCACCTCTAGCCACGGCAACTGGAAAAACGAGATTCAACATTCTCCGCGCTAACCCAGTAATCACTGCGCTGCCCTCTGCAACAACAACGTCATCCAATCAGGCTGACACAGGCTCTGCGTGAGCCTACCTTGGTGACTGCGTCACCCCTTCTTTGTTGTCTTGGCCTAAAACTACCCTGTCTCTTGAGACCCATGTTGCAAAAATTGTGATCGGGATTAAATCTGTGAGGGAAAAAATCGTAAAAATTGGGAAAAAATCGTAAAATACAAAATTATTCATTTTTTTCAAATTTTTAATATCCTAAAGCATCTACAACATAAAATAAATACATTGACACGTAAATATGATAAAAGAACTAATATATAAGATGTGTAATATCATTTCTAGTGCTACATCACACATAACAGTGAATCATGTCTTGAATAGTAAGTTCTGACTCCTGAGTCCCAACTTAGCCTCAAAATATCAACAAAAAATATGATAATGTATCTTATATCATGAGTCATAATGTCATATACAATGAAATGAACCAAATAACTAGTACTACTAATTTCCTCTACTCCTCTTGCGAGAAAATGCAATAGCTTTCCCTTTCCCTCTAGATGTAGATGCGGTGGAGTTGGCAGTGGACTCTGCTGTGGCCTAGAAACTGAAGAACCAGGAGCTATAGGAGGTAGACCACGTCCTCTATTGGTGGCAGAGGTAGCCTGGGTAGGTGGTGTCACCTCCTCCTCCTGTTGCTCCTCCTCCTGTTGCTCCCCCCCTCTATGCCTTCCTATACCTCTTTCTCTAACCAATCATTGGCAGACTCCATGAGAGGCCTCTCAGTCTCAACCCTCCATGCAGCAGTGGTGTCAATCCCATCTAATGAGATGGCCTTCATATCAGGTATCCTCTCAAGTTGCCTCACCCACGATCAAAGATTGTAGTAGACGTAGACCATGTCATTAAGCTGCTGGGACTCCAATCTGTAGAAAGATCATAAAATAATAAATATAAAAAAACTATTATTTAATGAATTCAAAAAACTAATTGGAAATTTGGAATATTTTAAGTTTTAAGTTTAACATGTTGCACTTCTTGTTGTGTATTTTTTCAAATACACTCCAGTTGCGCTCGCATCTTGAGGAGCTACATGTTTGGCTGAGGATTCGAATGACAAGCTTTCGCAGATGGGGTACTTTGGCACCATAGCGAGTCCACCATGCATCTGCAACAAAATTACAAATAAGATAAACATAAGAAAAAAATGAAATTTGAAAGTTGAAGCAAAGTATGAAGTTATGAATTTGAATAGAATGAAATTTGAAACAAACTAAAAAAATACCTGGCATTTTAGTCTTCCTATCAACCACAACCATTTCAAAGCTAAATGTGTCACTTGCCATCTTGTATATCTCCATTTCTTTGGAGATTTTTGCACGTTCTGCTGGAGATCGCACCATCCTTTGAACACAGGTTAAGAATCCATCCATGATCTCAACATTAAATAAGAGTCCACATGGGTAAGAAAATGCGGGGTTCAAGGAGATCCCTGCAGCATGAATGGAACGATGGAGTGTGTTGTTCCATCATTCATCAATCATTTCCTATAGGAGGAGTTGTTTTTGAAACCAATCATCTCTCTTATCATCATAGTAGGCCCGAATGGATTCTTTGGCCCTGTTCATGGCCTCATACAAATAGCCCATTGCAGGCTTCTTACCATCAACTAATCGAAGAACCTTTACCAAAGGTTCAGTAACGCTGCACACCTCCTGCACTCTCGCTTAGAAGTTTTCCTGGTGTGAAACTAATCTGCATATGGCCTCTCCCTATGGTTTGCAGCTAAATGTCAAAGCACACCACTCATCTGAAAGAAACATTCTCTTCACATCCCACATAGAATTCAAGAGGGATTGAAGAGATATGAAACTGGTGGCAAACCGTGTAATGGTGGGGCACACCAACTCTTTGTTGTTGGTGAATTTTCTCATCAAGTTAAGCACAGATGCATGATTATATATAAATTTTGTAATGCTTTTTGATGAGTCAACAATATCTTTGACAAAGGAAATTTTTCCTATGTCCTCCAACATCAAATCAATACAATGTGCAGCACAAGGTGTCCAAAATAAAGTAGGACGCCTCTCCATAAGCATCTTGTCAGCAACAACATAATTTGCAACATTGTCCATTATGACTTGGACAACATGTTCTGCACTCACCTCCAAAATAAACACATCCAGCAATTCACATAATAATTTTGTATCTTTGATATGTGAAGATGCATCAACAGATTTCATAAACATTGTCCCCTTGGGACAATTAACCAAGAAGTTTATAAGGGTTCTCCCCTTTTGGTTGGTCCAACCATCTGACATCACAGTGCATCCTGTTTGTGCCCATGATGCCCTAAAATCTTCCAATCTTTTGGTGCAATCAACTTTTTCATCTTGAAGAATGTGACTTCTAAAGTCATCATACGAAGAGATTTTGTACCCTGGGCCAACAATTGCAATAGCATCAACAACCGGCTGGAAA
>APFE030451152.1:0-32980 GCA_000404065.3 Pinus taeda | reverse complement strand
TGGGGGGGGGGGGAATGTTGGACATCTAATCCGTTAGGGTAATGGTGTGGAATGTGGACAATTTCTGGAAGTCCAAGAAACCTTAGAAGTTGAATCCAATGGTCAATATATTGTATTTATTTGTGTATCATCCTTAATGAAAGGCAATTCACACCCATTCTTTCATTTTGGTTGCACATTCCAATGTGTGGGTTCCTATGTCAATAGTATTTGTGACAGGATATTGCTATTATTTGACATTTATAGGTGATTTCTCTAGGAGGACATGGATATACTTTTTAAAGGCCAAGGATGAGGTCTTCAATTGGTTCCAAGAGTTTAAGGCTCTTGTGGAGAACCAAATCGGGAAGAAGATTAAAATTCTTAGATCAAACAATGGGGGCGAGTATAGCTCCAATGAGTTCATGATTTTTTTCAAGAAGACATGAATGAAAAAGAATTTGACAGTGCCATATAATCCAAACCAAAATGGAGTGCCATAGAAGAAGAATATGGCCGTAATCAGGGAAACTAGGGCTATGATTCACGATCAGGATCTTCCTATGTTCTTGTGGGTAGAGGTATGTAACACGACTGTGTATTTGTTGAATAAGAGTCCTCATAGAGTTTTGTAGGACAAGACTCATGAGGAGGTTTCATAGGAGTGAAACCAGAGGTGTACTGCCTTTACATCTTTGATAGTTTAGTTTATGTCCACGTACCATCTGAGAAGAGGGCTAATTTGGAACCCTCAACAGAAAAGGGCATCTTTGTTGGATACAGTGGGACTAGATTTCATAGGAGGGAAACCAGAGGTGTACCGCTTTTACATCTTTGATAGTTTAGTTTATGTCCACGTACCATCTGAGAAGAGGGCTAATTTGGAACCCTCAACAGAAAAGGGCATCTTTGTTGGATACAGTGGGACTTCAAAGGGCTACAGGGTCTACATTCTAGCATAGAGAAAGATAGTGGTCAACAGGGTTGACAAATTTGAGGAGCGTAGAGCCTTTAGGAGGTCACATGGGTTGGATTTAGCAGTGGTAGAGGATTAAGAGTGAGAGTCTCCAAAGATCGAGGATGGACCAGTTGCACCAACAACAAGGACATAGTCTTCTAATTAGTAAGAGGATCAAGATATTCCTTCGAGCAACGAGTTTTTTAAGGAGAAGGTCAAGATGGTCTGAGCAGACATTGAAAGATGCCAATGAGCATGTGGAGGCTCCTAACAACACTTTTAGGTAGAGTCTACCACTGAGGAGAATTTCTAGTAACATGGCCTTGATGAGCAACATTAATGAGTCTGAGGTTTTTACTTTTGAGGAGGCAACAAACCAGCAAGTTTGGAGGGATGCCAAGGTGGAGGAGTACAATTATGTCATAAAGAATGGTGTTGGGGAGATTGTATCGAGCCTGAGGGGAAGTCAATGGTCACTTCTCGATGGATCTATAAGATCAAACATGTAGCGGATGGTTCTGTTAAGAAGTATAAGGCAAGGTTCATGCCAAAGGTTTCTCCCAGAAGGTGGGAGTAGACTATAAGAATACTTTTATTCCTGTCGCTAGATCTTCATCTATCGGGGTGGTTATTTGCATTGCTTTAGAGATGAAGTGGAGGATACCTTTCTCAATGGGGTACTTGAGGAAGAGGTGTATATTGAAAAATATTAGGGATTCAAGGTGCATGGGAGGGAGTATCATGTATTTAGGTTGAAGAAGGCTTTGTATCGACTCAAGCAAGCACCTTGAGCAAGGTGCTTAAGAATTGATGGGTACTTGCTTGGAATGGGCTTCACCAAGGGTGAGGCAGATTACAACTTGTACTATGTACTTGTTGATAGTGATCCACTCATCTTGGTACTCTGTGTGGATGATCTTTTTTTTGATGGGATTTGATAAGCTCATAGAAACGTGCAAGGAGGACCTTGCTTCAGAGTTTTGAAATTTGTAACTAGGTTCGGTCTCCATTAATGTATTTGATTTGTACTTGTCAAAAGAATGAAGACAATATTTTTATTATTATTATTATTATGACTTATTAAAGCATGGGTTTCATGCTTGGGTCATCATAGTTTAGGTCAAAGTCCCCGTTGAGGACTTCTAGGATTTATTCTGAGTCATTAGAGTCATTGTACATTTAAAGAGACCCTTCTTGGGCTTTCAGATCATGTAAAAATAATTATTTTTGAGTCAAAAATGAATTTAGTCTCCTCCACAACAAGTCGGCCTCAAGACAAGTAATTCGACCTCACAGAAGGGCTATAAATACAAGGAGTTCGAATTCATTTGGAGCATGTCGTTCTCTCTGTCATAGTTTGATCCTTGAAGCTGGAAACTAGAAAAGTGTGAAATTATTTAAGGGTTGGAAAAGAAGCTGTGTGTGTTTGTTCGATCAAACCCTAGTCTGATCAAGTCTGTTATAAGTCTAACTCTTATTGATATTTGTGGTTGGGTTTGAATAACACATGTTGTGATATGCTTGTGCATGATGACGGAATCCTAGATATATGAGTTGACCTAATTGTTGATGGTCATGAGTCCTAGGGTTTGGAACTAAGCCCTAGTCGAAGTTTGTTTCTCTAGGGTGATAATATTTGTGAATTTTAGGGTTTTGGAGTTAAACCTTAGTATAAGTGAAAATCTCTGGTGTATGATGACGATATGATAATTTGAGATTTGTATGAGATTGTTGAAATTTGAGTTTTAGTGGCGATTGATAGTTGATTGAGAAAATCTAGGGTTTGCAACAAACCCTAGTGGATGCTAGTCATGTTGTTGTTTGAGTCGTGATTAGTTCTTGATTTTTAAATCTCATGTATGAAATCTAGGGTTTGTATGAAACCCTAGTGGGAAGTCTAACATATGAATTCTGAAAGTTAATGGATACTTTGTAGATCTATATTTGTTTGAATTGTTTCTAGGGTTTACCATATGTTGTAGTAGGGTATGTCATACCTTTGGAAGAAACATTGAAACCTTAGGTGTATGAAAGTTGTTATGAAATAAGGCTTGATGAAGTAGTCTAGGGTTTATGACAAAGTCCCTAACAAGATGTTGAAGCACATGTGTCTCTTGTTTTTAAATTTGGGCATCTGATATATAAAGTTGAATGCTTCTGTGATTTTGATATGGCTAACTTCATGCTTCAATAGATTTGGTTGTACTTGCTATCTAAGTTGTGCAGGTACGTGATCTTCAAGATAGTGAAGATGTTTGCAAAGAAAAGTTGATGTGATAAGCATGATGGGAATGGTGAGGTAATGATAACTCTGATGAGAAGGATGGAAGCCACGAAAGATTCTCCAATGTCGTAGAAAACTCCCTAAGTTAAAAGGGAGCCTAGATGAACTCTCCCTAGGTTAAGAGGGAGCTTGAATGAAAGAAATCTCCCTAGATTGAGAAGGAGCACGAATGAAAGGAATCTCCCTAGGATAAGAAGATGGTTGAGAATATTCGTTGTACATGAACGATTAGATCCTCTCTAATTAAGAGGGAGTGACACATCTGGTTCTCTACTTCATGTGTCATGCACTAGACCAAGACTAACAACCGTAAGTTTTAGTGAAGGCCATGAGTGAGAGAAGACAATTGGAGAATTAATTTTGAAGGGCTGTTGAGATAAGAAAACCTTGATCGATTTGTGAAATATGTTGCTGCATGGGAAGTAGGAAAGGACGTTGCATGGCTAAGGAAGCAACATCAAGTTATCTAGAAGACCCTGGAAGTTTGTATATGTTTATGTACATTTGAAAGTTTGTTATTGATTGAGGTAGTGTTTGTACAGGGAAATTTCTCAGAAGTTTGATAACATGTTTTTACATGTTTAGAGTTGTCGATCAGTTTGATTGGAGAGATCTGTTGCTGATTTGTTTTGATCGGGAAGGATTTATTATCGATTGGAAGTTGAGGCTTTGCGAGTAAGACATTGCCTAGGAGGACATTTGGCCGACAGTTTGTGTTGATGTCTAGTTTCTCGAAGTAGGGAGGGTGGCGTTGGTCATGGAGCTCTGTCCCTTTGATACACACCTAGATCCCCGGGTTGATGGTTAATAAGTAAGACTGATGGTACCTAGAGAGGCTGAAAGCTTTAGTCCATCTTAGTCCCACTTGGATAGATTACCTTGGTTAGGAATCTAATCCATGGCATTGCGGTGCCTAAACTGTTGGAGGACCTTGGATAGATTGGCTTGGTTAGGAATCTAGTCCATGGCATTGCGGTGCCTAAACTGTTGGAGGACCTTGGATAGATTGGCTTGGTTAGGAATCTAGTCCATGGCATTGCGGTGCCTAAAGTTCTTCATGGTTTATGTAGTTTGAGATCTTCCTTGTACTTGTACTGATGAATAACTCCCTAGTTAAGGGGAAGTGTTGAAATTTGTAACTAGGTTCGATCTTCATTAATGTATTTGAGTTGTACTTGTCAAAAGAATGAAGAAAATATTTTAATTATATTTTATTATGACTTATTAAAGCGCGGGTTTCATGCTTGGGTCATCATGTTTTAGGTCAAAGTCCCCATTGAGGAATTCTAGGATTTATTCTGTCATTAGAGTCATTGTACATTTAAAGAGACCCTTCTTGGGCTTTCGGATCATGTAAAAAGAATTATTTTTGAGTCAAAAATGAATTTAGTCTCCTCCACACCAAGTCCGCCTCAAGAAGATCAAGTCGGCCTCAAGACAAGTAATTTGACCTCACAGAAGGGCTATAAATACAAGGAGTTCGAATTCATTTGGAGCATCTCATTCTCTCTCTCATAGTTCGATCCTTGAAGCTAGAAGCTGGAAAAGTGTGAAATTGTTTAAGGGTGGAAAAAGAAGTTGGAAATTTGAAAATTTCTAAATAGAAATCCTACTGCAGTGATTAATATTATTTCTTCTACTTGTTTTCAGAATTAAGTTATTTACAATATTCTTACGGCAAATATCGAAATATATTCTACTGCAGCCTGCACAATCAAAACATTGCAGAAAGTATATGTAAGTAAAATAATGGCACAAATACAATCACAATGACACATTTATTTTTGGACAATTGTCCCCGGAAAAACCCAATGTGGGAAAACCTATGCAATAGATGAGGGTTTTATTATTCTTCAGCAAAATCTTCATGTACAAATTACACCCAACAATATAGAACAAGGCTTTCTGAGAAAAAATTACAGACATCCCTGAACAAGTATTTGACCCGAGAGAGAAGTTCCTCGACCCTCGGCGTCTCTTTGGCTTGCCCAACGTCACGTTCTCTGGTTCCTGGACTGGCCTGCGCAGTGCCAGCGTCACCCAAGCCAACATTGCCTCTCCCAACATCAATTTGCCCAGCGCTGTTCTCTTACTGCTCTGCGTCTTCATCCTTGCCTTTCTGATTGATGCTGAACCCTCTCTATCTCTCCTCCACTTGCAACTCTCCCTCTGAATTGATTTTCTCTTATCGAACTTCGACCGGTGAGAAAATCGATTTTACTCTAGTAATTGAGTATCTGCCCGGTGTGTCTTTCCAAATGGTCCTCAAGCCCCTTCTGATATCTTCCTGTTGGATAACCAACGACCTAGATTAACTCCTAATCAAAGCTCAGATCGTTTTGACTTTGACTTGATCTCCGTCTTTATCTAGAAGATTCATCCACAATTAGATTAATACCCATTAATATTTTAATTTCCGTAAGTTTAGACTTAGGAACCCCATTAAAAATATTAATTATTTTAATATAATCGTCTCTGGGTGGAATTTCCCAAAACGGTTTCTGGGTTCTTTGGAATGCATGTGCCCAAGCCTCCCTGTAGAATTTGAGGCCTAGAGCACATCCAAAGCTATCCCATATCAACACTCCCTCTTAGTGAGGAATGTGCTCTAGCAATATACTGCTACTGTATACTGCTCTGACTTTGAAGCATTGTCCTCTACGCTGCTGATGTTTGACATGCTGTCCACCAACTACTGCGCTACTGCTGTCTTTGACATTGCCACTACCAATGCTACATTTGTACTACAACTCCCTTTGAATTTCTGCATCTGTGTTGCTGCTGGCACTGCCACCCCCAACTGTCCCTGCATTGCGAACTGCTGCTGCTACTAAAACAGATTTTCAACCATACCCATCTGCGCTCTGAATTGAGTGAACTTAGCTCCTCTGAGAGCCTTTGTGAGTATATGGGCCACCTGCTCTCCTGTGGGAACATACTGTAGCTGTACTGCCCCACGCTGAACACAGTCTCTGATAAAGTGACAACAAATATCTATATGTTTCGACCGATCATGAAATATTGGATTCTCAGAGAGTTTGATACAACTCTGATTATCACAGTAAACCTTGGTCGCTTCCATCCTTTTTTTGAATAAACTCAAGCAATTTTCTGATCCATATGGCTTCGCATGTAGCTATGCTGGTTGCCATATATTTTGCTTCTGTTGAACTCAGTGCTACCGATTTCTACTTCCTGCTGCACCAAGATATCATCCCTAATCCTACATTGAAGCAGCACTCTGAGGTACTTTTTTGGTCTACTGAATTATCTGCCCAATTTGCGTCAGTGAACCCATTCGAACTGACGTCCTCCCCTCTAGAGTACTTCAACCCATATCCGACTGTTCGACATACATACCTAAGAATGTTTCTTGCCGCTACCCAATGCACCCTTTTCGATTCTACCATGAACTCACTGAGTGTTGATAGCAAAACAAATGTTTGGCCTAGCGTTGACCATATACATAAGCGGCCCAATGAGCTGCTTGTACAAGGTGGGATCTACTTCTTTGTCCTCTGATGCTTCTATTTTCTTCCAGTTGTTGATCATGGGAGTAGCCATGGGTCGACAATCCTGCATTCTGATTCTCTTCAGAATTTCTGTAGCATACCTTCCTTGTCCAAGGAAGATCTCCCCATTCTTCTGCCAAACTTCCAACCCCAGAAAATAATGCATCAATCCCAAGTCCTTCATGTCGAATTCAACTTCAAGATTCTTCTTGCAGTCCTGGTTGAGCCTAGATGATTGAGTTAGGAACAGGTCATCTACATATAGTACCAGAATAAGTGGTTCATTCTCTGCTAACAAATAGTAGAGATTGGGATCAACATCACTCTTGACAAATCCCAACTGCTGCAAGTAACTATCAATCCAACCATACCATGCTCTGGTTGCCTGCTTGAGCTTGTACAGGGGTTTCTTTTGCAAACATGAGTTCCGTACAGGGCTTTCTTTTGCAAACATGAGTTTCGTACAAGGCTTTTTTTTGCAAACATGAGTTTTCTTCTCATGAGTTTCAAAGCCTTCAGGCTGTTCTATATACACCTCCTCTTCTATCACTCCGATTAAGAATGCCGTCTTAACATCCATCTGGTGAATCTCCCATCCCATTTGAGCTGCTAGGGATATAACAGATTTGATAGAGGTGTACCGAGCAACTGGGGTGAAGTTCTCTTCATAGTCTATTCCTTCTTTCTGAGCATACCCTTTTGCTACGGATCTTGCTTTGTACTTCTCTATGCTCTTGTCTGTAGCATACTTGATCTTGTAGATCCATCACGATCCTACTACTGATCTATCTTCTGGTCTAGGTACTACTTCTCAAACATCATTCGTCATGATGGAGTTGTATTCTTCCACTATGGCATCCACCCATACTTGGTGTTGAACAACTTCTTGAAAGCTAGAAGGTTCTTCAACCTGAGCTACCAATGCTTGGTATCTATCTGGTTGTCTACTCCCCTCAAGAGTACTTCAACCCATATCCGACTGTTCCACATACATACCTAAGAATGTTTCTTGCTGCTATCCAATGCACCCTTTTCGGTTCCACCATGAACTGACTGAGTGTTGATAGCAAAACAAATGTCTGGCCTAGTGTTGACCAGATACATAAGCGACCCAATGAGTTGCTTGTACAAGGTGGGATCTACTTCTTTGTCCTTTGATGCATCTATTTTCTTCTAGTTAGTGATCATGGGAGTAGCCATGGGTTGACAATCCTGCATTTTGAATCTCTTCAGAATTTCTGTAGCGTACCTTCCTTGTCCAAGGAAGATCTCCCCATTTTTCTGCCAAACTTCCAACCCTAGAAAATAATACATCAATCCCAAGTCCTTCATGTCGAATTCGGCTTCAAGATTCTTCTTGCAGTCCTGGTTGAGCCTAGATGACCGAGTTAGGAACAGGTCATCTACATATAGTACCAAAATAAGTGGTTCATTCTCTGCTAACAAATAGTAGAGATTGGGATCAACATCACTCTTGACAAATCCCAACTGCTGCAAGTAACTATCAATCCGACCATACCATGCTCTGGGTGCCTGCTTGAGCCTGTACAATGCTTTCTTTTGCAAACATGAGTTCCGCACAGGGCTTTCTTTTGCAAACATGAGTTCCGTACGAGGCTTTTTTTTTGCAAACATGAGTTTTCTTCTCATGAGTTTCGAAGCTTTCGAGCTGTTCTATCTACACCTCCTCTTCTATCACTTCGATTAAGAATGCCGTCTTGACATCCATCTGGTGAATCTCCCATCCCATTTGAGCTACTAGGGATATAATAGATCTGATAGAGGTGTACTGAGCAACTGGGGTGAAGGTCTCTTCATAGTCTATTTCTTCTTTCTGAGCATACCCTTTTGCTACGAACCTTGCTTTGTACTTCTCTATGCTCCCGTCTACAGCATACTTGATCTTGTAGATCCATCATGATCCTACAACTGATCTATCTTCTGGTCTAGGTACTACTTCCCAAACATCATTCGTCATGATGGAGTTGTATTCTTCCACTATGGCATCCACCCATACTTGGTGTTGAACAACTTCCTGAAAGCTAGAAGGTTCTTCAACCTGAGCTACCAATGCTTGGTATTTATTTGGTTGTCTACTCTGTCTCTTCTCGGCTCTAGGAGCTACAACTAACTCCTCTGCGTCCCTCATTGTCTGCTGGACTTCTCTTCTCGATTTCTCACTGGTGGTAGGAGGCTCAACCAACTCTTCCTCCTAATCTTGTCGTTCCATCGTTGAGAAACATCTGTATTTCCTTCTTTTGAGGAGATACTGGTGCTGGTCACTGTACTCGACCTAGGTGTATGCTCTCCTGCCTGTCCTTCTTGCCGCCCCTGCTGCTCTTGGACTAACGGAACATCTCCTTACTGATCTTCTGTAGGCATTTCATGAGATTTCCTGAAAGCTTTATCTTCCATGAACTCTGCATCTCGTCTTACTACAATCTTCCTGCTGCCAAGAATGTAGATTCTATATGCCTTTGAGGTCTCGCTGTATCCTACGAGATACCCTTTCTTTGCAGTCTGATCCAATTTGATGTGCTTCTCGTCTGGAATGTGACAATAAGCCATGATTCCGAATATCCTAAGATGACCGACTTCTGACTTCTTCCTTGTTAAAACTCCTTCGGGCGTTCTCTTCCCCAGTGTTCTTTGAGGAGTTCTATTCTGGATATATACTGTCGTGTTGCAAGCTTCTGCCCATAGATACCTAGGTAGATCCTGATCATACAACATGGCTTTGGTTGCCCCAACAATAGTTCTGTTCTTTCTTTCCTGCCACTCCATTCTGCTCTGGACTATATGGAGTTGTCCACTCCCTTTTGATGCTCTCCTTTGCGCAAAAATCTGTGAAGTCTTTTGCTGTATATTCTCCACCATTATCTAAACGCAATACCTTTATCTTTTCCCTTGTCATATTTTCAACAAGGGCCTTAAACTCTCGGAAAGGATCAAAGATCTCATCCTTGGTCTTTAAGAAATAGATCCAAGTTTTTTTGGAGTGATCATCGATAAAAGTGGGGAATTATTCGCCACCACTAAAAGCCCCTGTGGACATAGGACTGCAGATATTTGAGTGTATTAATCCTAATACACACTCTGCTCTATTGTTACTTTTGGAAAAAACTGCTTTAACATACTTTCCTAGCACACATCCTCTGCACAAGTCATCATGTTCACTACTAAGGATTGGTACCCTTGTAATTGTCTCTCTGAGCATCCTCAGTGCTCCATGGGGCAAGTACCCCATTCGTTTGTGCCATAATTCATTTTGCTTCTTCTCACCATTATAGTTGTTGCCTAGTAGTGCCATTGGAGATTCAAGCTACAACCAGTACAACTTGTTGCTGCGAACCCCAATTTGCTTTTCCTTCTTCCAGCTTGGATGCTTAACGTATACTTTCTTTCCTATGAAGTATACATCATATCCCTTGTCCTATAACTGGGATACTGAAATTAAGTTAATTCCTAATCCTAGCACATGGAGAACATTGGTGGCTCAAATGTTGGTCCCTGCTTCCGTCTGAAAAGCTATAGTACCTCTCCTACTATCGTACATTTTGTTCTGTTTCCCATAGTTATTTGAAAGTCCATTTGTTCTTCTTGATAGCTCGAGAAAAGTTCTCGTACTCCAGTCATATGAGCTCAAGCCCCGCTATCAATGTACCAAACATCTACTGATGTTGAATTTGCTAGGCATACGAATTCTTCATCTAATCTGGTAGATAAATCTGAGACACTTTGAGTATCCATATTCTGTCAATTTCTGACGCTAACCTATCCCAACAACTGCTGTAGGAAAGAAATTGCGTCCCACCTGAGATAATCCTCCTTGCTGAATCTTTTGTTGCGTTGTCCCTTCTATCACTGATAAATTTCGATTGGAAAGACTTACCTCTTTGTTGACTCACTCAGAGAGTTTTCCCACGAAATCCAATCTCCTTGGCTTGAACTGCGCAATCCTTTGGGAGATTTGAATTTTTGCCCTTGTAGGAATTTCGAATTCCCTTCTCTTCTCAACGCTAGATCCTTTGACTTCTCTCTTCTGCTTCCCTATAGCTAGGATACCATGTGAAAATTTCTAAATAGAAATCCTACTGTAGTGATTAATATTATTTCTTCTACTTATTATCTCAGAAATAAGTTATTTACAATATTTTTATGGCAAATATCAAAATATATTCTACTGCAACGTTCACAATTAAAACATTGTAGAAAGTAAATGTAAGTAAAATACTGGCACAAATACAATCACAATGAAACAATTATTTTTGGACAATTGCCCCCAGCAAAACCCAATGTGAGAAAACCGGTGCAGTAGATGAGGGTTTTATTATTCTTCAACAAAATCTTCTTGTACAAATTACACTCAGCAGTATAGAACAAGGCTTTCTGAGAAAAAATTATAGATGTCCTTGAACAAGTATCTGACCCAAGAGAGAAGTTCCTCCACCCTCAGCATCTCTTTGGCTTGCCCAACGTCACTTTCTCTGGCTCTTGGACTAGCCTGCACAGTGGCAGCGTTACCCAAGCCATCACTGCCTCTCCCATCGTCAATCTGCCCAGCGCTGTGCTCTTATTGCTCTGCGTCTTCGTCCCTGTCTTCCTGACTGATGCTGAACCCTCTCTATCTGTCCTCCACCTGCAACTCTCTCTCTGAATCGATTTTCTCTTACCAAACTTCGACTAGTGAGAAAATCGATTTTACTCGGACAATTGAGTATCTGCCTGGTGTGTCTTTCCAAATGATCCTCAAGCCCCTTCTTATATCTTCTTGTTAGATAACCAACGACCTAGATTAACTCCTAATCAAAGGTTTAGATCGTTTTGACTTGATCTTCGCCTTTATCTAGAAGATTCACCCACAATTATATTAATACCCATTAATATTTTAATTTCCCTAAATTTAGACTTAGGAACCCCATTAAAATTATTAATTATTTTAATATAATTGTCTCTGGGTGGAATTTCCCAAAACGGTTTCTGGGCTCCTTGGAATGCATGTGCTCAAGCCTCCCTGCAAAATTTGAGGCCTAGAGCACATTTGAAGCTATCCCAAATCAACAAGAGAGAAGTGCGAGTTTATCCCAAATCAACAAGAGAGAAGTGTGAGTTTCTAGAGGAAGATAAAAGGGGTCAAAATCGAAATTTTGAGACTTCACTCCATTCCGAGGTGTATCAAGGGAGATCGAAGTATTCAATATTTTTTCGAAGCTGTTGCTGCTACATCTTTTGGGTCGAAGCTGCTGTTGCTACATCTTCTGGGTCGAAGTTGCTGCTGATGTTGCTAGGTCGAAGTTGCTTGTGAAGGGTTGACTTGGTGTGGAGGGTATCTCCGTCTGGGTCTAGAGTCTTGGATTATCTCGAGAAACTATTGAAGGAAGAATTGATGACTGGGTTTTCCCCGAGATAGGGGTTTTGCTCTCGCTGTTCGCCTACATCTGTTGTCCTTGTGTTATTGTTTTGGTAATTGCTTGATGAACTAAAAGATAAAAGAAGAACATAAAGATAAAATAATCACAAGTAATTATCTATATAAGAAAATCTTTCGATCTTTTTGATTTTTTAACATAAATCTCAACATGATTGTTATGAAACCAGCTCATAACAATCAACTCCTTAGAATTCAGCCTCTTCGAGGGGGCAACCTCCTTTACATTACATAAATGAACAATTCTTGGATGATTCAAATGACAAAACCTCCTTTCTATATAGGAGTCAAAGGAGTCACAATATAACCCAGCCGACCTAACAATAATAATATAAATCCACAAAGATAACAATAGAGGGATTCTATGGGGCATAGTAATAACAATATGGGGGCAATAAGGGCACAACAATATTAATAAGGGGTACAACTACAATAGTAATGGGGTAATCACTAGTATTATAGGGACCTAACAATGATGCACTACTTTTTGGGATTGGAGGTGTGGTAACAGCTAGGAGAAATATTCCTTGGGCAAGGCGAGTATGCGATTGATATCCTGAAGAGATTTAGGATGGAGGATTGTAGGTCGATGTCAACACCCATGATTACTAATTTGAGGAAGCTTAATGCTTCAAAGAGTAAGATGGTGGGTCCCACATTGTACAGGAAGTTGATAGTATCCGTGATGTATTTGGTCAACTCTTGGCCAAATATTTGTTTTGTTGTGAACACCCTGATCCAGTTTATGAGAGAGGCTAGGGGGATACATTGGGCGACGGTGAAACTGTTAGGTCCCCATAATCTTAGTGTAGCCCCCATATTATTATTGTTGTGCCCCATAGAAGCCCACTATTGTCATTGTTGTGCCCTTACATTATTATTGTTATGTAGGCCCTAATCATATTTTGACCCCTTAGACTCCTATATATACCAAGGATGTCTTATCATTTGAATCATCCAAGAATTATTCAATTCTATTATGTAAAAGGAGGTTCTCCCTCTCGAAGAGGCTTATTTTCAAGTCGTTGATCTATCTTTTCTTTTGTTTTGTGATCTGGTTACATAACATTTGGCATTAGAGCTTTGGATCCTAGGGTTTCATTGTCTAGGCATTTATGCTATAATTTTTTTTTCTACGAAGCTTCAAAAGCTGAATTTTCGACCACATCAAGTCGAAATCTTGATGAACATCGTGTAAAAATTTTAGAGCTTGGTTCGCTATATTTTCAGAGATATGGTCCAAGGAAGTTAGGGTTTTTGCATGCTGCAGAATTTAGTCTCAAACATGTGTTCCGAGGAAAATAGTCATAACTTTCTCTTTGTGCATTAGATGTGAATTTTGGCAAAAGTGACTGAAAGTGCACAGACTAGAGTTTTTCATGTATCAATTTCAACATCGAAGGTTAAAACAATGACATGTGGCATAGTGTACAAGTTCACTCTACTGAACCAATCCATAATCAGGTCATTATGAGACATTTGGCATAACTTTATCTTGAAGAATCCATTCTCTGTCTAACTAGTGGGGTTGGAAAGAGGGCACAGAGGGCTACCACAAGATACAATTTTCAGACCTTGGGAGGCCGAAATCACAAAGATACAACAGTTTCAAGTTCAACCTTATTAACAAGCTCAAAATCAAGCTCTAAAAGGTGTGTATTTTTAAAGTTGCATGACTTTTGTTTAAAAATTCAGTTCAAAGTGATTCAAAGAGCATAGTGAAGCATAGAGATCATTTTGGTTTAAAAAAGCCTCCCAAACAAAAAAATTCTACACCCATTAAGCCTTCAGAGAGCTCTACTATAACACATGAAGAGGAATAAACGTAACATGAGATATCAAAATTACAGGATCAAGTGCAACAAATTTTGCTTTCACAAAAAGCAAACAAAGATGACATGGATGGTTTAAAAGGGGACATGGAAGGTTTAAAAGCAGACATGGAGGGTTTGAAGGAAGGTTTGACAAAGTTGCTACAAAAAAGGCTTCCTAATGGTGACAAGGTAGTCCATGAAACTCATGATGAAAACAAAATGAATGTGAATCATGATTTTAGAGTCTCCAACTTTGGGATGAAGATCAACCATATTCCAAAGATCGATATGAGGAAGTTTGATGGCAAGGATTCAGTAACATGGATACTATAGATGGAGTAGTTCTTTGATCTACACCAAGGTTACTTGGGAGCGGGAGTGAAAACGGGAGCAGGAGCGACATTTGCAGAAGCTCCCGGTTTGGGAGAGAATCTCGGAGCGTTTTTTATATATTTTTTATATTTTGATGCATATATGTCAACAAAAACATGTAGAATGATGAATTAGATATAAAAAACATAGATTGAACCATATAACAACCATCATCTAGAAGTTATAATCTTCATCAACCACGTCCACAAGTTAGTAACATAGTGACATACGACATATTGAGTCTCATGATTCATCAATCTTAAAGTTTCAAGCTTTCAAAATTCAATATTTAACATTTATCGTCATTGATCAGCAAAGTTGTATTTGTAAGGAAGTGTAACCATTACAACAAATAATATCTAACATGAAATGAAATGTTATAAAATAAAATGAAATGAAACAACTTTCAACTTTGATGAAGCATCATATTCATAATTCATTACTAATGAGTTATAATTGCCAAATTCAAACTTTAAACTTAAATTGTCATATATTGTTTACAAAAAATATCATAATAAATATGAAAGAGTCAATAGTTATAAAAACTACTAGACACTAGAAAAGACAAGTAAATCTATTATTTATTGCTAATGCTTGGGCCTCTTGCCACCACAAGAAATGTCTAATTTTTAATCTTGTTGGAAAATCAAGATCTTTGTTATTAATATCACCTCTAAGCATTAATATCCAGAGGTATCTTTGTCATTACCTTTGGATCTGTATAGGGATCTTTGTCATTAATATCACCTTCTAAGCATTAACAGAAGATAGAAATAGGATAGCATGTCAAGTCAAGATTTTGTTTGAGTGATGCGTACATTTTTAGGAGGGTCATGATAGAGGAGTTCGACAACCAATGTCACTAACATCAAGGTACATAGAGGGATTGGTGCTCTTAATTAAATACGAGTTCCATACCCTAATACATGACAAAATCCATTGGAAACATTGCAATCCCCCCAATTCTTAAATCTTGAAAAACTGATAAGTTTGCTGGATTTTGAATGAAATCTAAAATTCTATTTTTTGCATATGAAATCCAATGAGGTTGGAACCACTCTCAAACATCCTGAGTCATTTCATGGTAATGTTAAAAATTTAAGTAACACTTTTACTTTAAGAATTTAACATTACCATGAATCGCATATCAATATTGGGGCCATAGGTGTGATCATTACATTGCTCCACTCAAAACTTATTTGTTTCTTTGAACAAAATTGCATTTGGAATATTACTGCAATTTTTTTTTACAAAAAAGACTAACGCTCCCGAAAAGGTAGGGAGCGTTTTTTTCAGGGAGCGTGCTCTTGAGGCGCCCCTGCTCGGAGCGCGAATTGGGAGCGGGAGCGAGAGGGTGGGGGGCACTCCTCGCAATCCTGATCTACATGATGCGCAACACACGCAAAAGGTACGCATTGCATCATTATATTTAGAACCTAATCAGTTTGTGTGGTATCAATGGCTTTGTTCTCCTAAATCACTTGTCACTTGGACAATTTTTATGGAGGCGTTGATAGCACATTATGAGGATATGAAGAGTAATACCTTCTTTAGCTAATTGATAAATGTCAAACAAAATGGTTCAGTTGGGGAGCACATTGAGGACTTCCAAAGATTGAATATCAAGGTAAATGATATTCTAGAGAAGCATTTGATTAAGGCCTTAATAGGGATCTTAAAGACATAAGGTTCACCATGAGGTTCACCTTTGGGAACCTAAGTTATTGGAGACTGCATTTAGGGTGACAAGAAAAGTTGAAAGCAAAATTATGGCAACAAAGAGGTCTGCCACTCAACTATAAAGATGGAAGTATCACTGCTCCTAGTCTCCCACAACCTACAAGGATGACACCACAACAATTGGAGGAAAATAAGGCAAAATGACTTTGTTACAGTTGTGATAACAAATATACTAAAGGTCATTAGTGTGCTGATAAGAAATTATTTTACAGAAATTGTGAAGAGGAGGAAGAAAATGAACAATAAACATCAAAAGAAGATATACACTAGGAACCAACCCCAGGGGCTGAAAAAGAAGAAATGAATCCAACCATATATTATAATGCATTGGCGGGAATTACCACTCCTCAACTCTCAAGATAGAAGTATACATCAAGAAGAAAAAGGTAGTAGTGCTAATTGATTCAAGTAGTACTCATAATTTTATTCATTGTAAGATAGCCAAGGATTTGAATTGCTTTCTATATCCAGTACTAGAGTGTCAAGTGATGGTTGCAAATGGAGGAACTATAAATTGCTCAGGGAAGTGCCATAATATCAATCTAACCATGGGGGAATATGTATTGAATAGTCCAATGCTTTTGCCATTCCAATGTGTGGTGAGAATGTTGTATTAGGATTCCAATGGTCACAATCTTTGGGGACGATAGCTTTTAATTTTCAAGAACTTTTCTTGAAATTTTCCTAGGAAGAAAAAGAAATTGAATTAAGGAATATCATAGGGAAACCTGGGAAGATACTTAGCTCTGATGGCATGACAAAGCTTTTGAAGAAGGAATAACGAGGGGTAATTGCACAATTATGTTCACTAGCCTTTCAAACATCTGCGTCCTCCATTTCTCTAGATCTTCAAAGAGTCCTTGACAATCATTCCAACGTATTCGAGACACCCAAAGGTCTCCCACCTATTCTTGATCATGATCATGCTATTCACTTGATTCAAGGAAGTGTTCCTCCAACCATTAGACCTTAATGATATCCCTATGCCTAGAAGAGTGAAATTGAATGTATGGTTGCAGAAATGCTAGAGGTAGGTATAATTCAACCTAGCCAAAGTTCTTTCTCTTCTCTAGTAGTATTGGTGCACAAGAAGGATGGATCATGGAGTATGTGTATGGATTATAGAGAGCTCAACAAGCTCACTGTTAGTGATAAGTTTTCCATTCCTGTCATTGATGAATTGTTGGATGAACTACATGGAGCAGTTTGCTTCACCAAGCTAGATTTTTGTTCAGGATATCATCAAATTAGAACGAAGACAAAGACATTTTGAAAACAACATTTAGAGCTCATGAAAGTCATTATGAATTTTTGGTCATGCCTTTTGGTCTTAATAATGCATCTTCCACATTTCAAGGCTTGATGAATTCCACTTTCAAACCTTTAGAAAATTTGTGCTAGTATTTTTTGATGATATACTAATCTACAACAAGTGTGAATTTCAGATAACAATGGTATGTTCTATGCTTTAGCACACATTACTTCAATGTTCCTTATCAACCCAATGACAATTTCGAATTATATTTAGTAGCTGTGAAAATTCTTGTATCTAACACATCAGAAACCCCTACTGCAATTACTGGTTTACAATCTCCTACTTATTCTTTACATTAACAAGTTATTAAATTGCATAAACATCAAAGTAAACACTATTGTAGCCTTCACAAATATACAGATCATGCACTAAAATAAACAGAGACAACAACACAAGGGACACCGTTATTTTTGGACAATCGTCCCCGGAAAAACCCAATTTGGGAAAACCGGAGCAACATATAGAGGGTTTGAACTTTGCATTATTAAGTAGATTTTGTGAATACAACTGGGATGCCAGAAATGGCTCACCCAACAGAGAATATCCTTGGCAGTAGTACCTCTGTCCGGGACAGATATTCCGGCAAATCAAAAACCGGATGATCAAACCCCATAGTGACTCCGATTGTTCCCTGTGCTGGACAACGAAAGTTGCTCCAAGCACTACTCAGGAACTGTGTCACTCCTCCAGGAGCTGCATCACCCTATCCCAGCTCAGAATCTGTTGATCTGCTCCCAGTTTGCCCCATAGAATCTCCCCAGCGCTGCCTCTGAAGCCCTCTACGACTTGTGCGTCAGCCTCTATGGCTTCTGCGTCAGCCTCTACGACCCTTTGCGTCCTTTGGGTCAGCTCGTAAGGCTTCTGCGTCAGCCCTTCTAGTGCCTGCGTTGTCTCTCCCGGCACTTCACTGCATTTCTGCTATGTATTCTTTAGCCTCGGATATAAATCCCTTGCTGAACTACCCCTCATTGCAACCGATCACTAACTCGATTTCCTCAGCAAACCTTGCCCTAGAAAATCGAATTCTTTGATCTCTCTTGGTGTATCTCCAACTGACCCTCAAGTCTCCTCTTATACTTTTCTTGTTGATCCTTGTCGCTCAAAACCTTCTCACCCATATTTTTATTAATACACATTAATATTTTTATTTTCCTAAGTTTAGACTTAGGAACTCATTAAAATTATTAATTATTTTAATAACTCCTCATCCGGGTGGAATTTCTCCAAACAATTTCTGGGTTCTAGAGATCTCATGTATTCTAGCCCCTCCACAAAATTTTGGAGCTAGAGCACATCTGATGCTATCCAAAATCAACACTCCCTCTTAGCGAGGAATGTGCGCTAACAATGCTTCACCATAGAAGCATCATACTGATCTTCCACATTGGTCCTCTGTGCTGATGCTTGGCCTGCTGCACCACATCTACTACACTGCTGCTTCCTATATTGCTGCCCATGACACTGTCACTGCCACTGCTACATCTCTGCTGCAGCTCACTCTCAACACGCTACATCATGCTGCCCAAAGCACTGCCACTGCTAACTGCTACACTGCAACTCAGTTATCGGGAAGTAACTGAATTCACCCAAACAATGGCATCCTGGTCAGTCTGGAAGCCTCATGATGTTGAAGCTACCTCTACTGCTATCCTGTGCTCCATTTGCTGCCACTGTGCTACTGCAACCTCTTCTGTGCCTCTCGCACTGCTGCAATCTCGACTGCGCTGCTACAAGTTTCAGCACTCTAGCACTGCGTTGCCGCTCCATCACACCTTGCTCCACCCGACCCCTGTTATCGTGCTACTGTCTTTAAGGGCTCCTGTAGCCGGATGTGATCCAAGTGTTTGGGCACCTCAAGGATCTCGCCCCTCTTCTGTAGTCCTTTCAATTACAGCTCTATGTCTCCCCACCTCTTCATTAGAGGCGCATGAGCACTCATGACACAATCGTCATCAGTCTCGATATCCTTCTCTGCCTTTGCTGGAGTAGCCTTTGAGTTGGAAGCTTCTCCCTTGCCTTTCTTCTTAGGCGCTGAGATGCATAATTTCTCGACTCCCCACAGTTGAAGCACTTGACCTTGGAGATGTCTTTCTTCTTCCTCTTCTGAACCCCTTGTTGTCCCGCTGATGCGAGAGTTACATCCTCCTCCTCCTCCTTCTTGATTCGAACTCCCTTACCGCTACTCCCCGCCTTGGTCAATCCCCTATCGAAGAGCTGCCCACATCTCCTCCCAACTGGGGAGATTGCTCTGCCCAAAATGCTTTGGACAAATGTCTCCCACTCCTCGGAGACTACATTCAGGGCATTGCTGACCATGAACTCTGGATCTAGTGTAGACCCCACGAAAGTAAGTTGGTCGCAAATCCCTTGCAACCTGAGAAGGAAGGGATCTATCTCCTCCCCTTTCTACATTTGGTATGACCTCAGCTGATTCTCCAATAACATCTTTCGTTGCACGGAAGAGCCCTGATATAGGGTGGTCAGGGTCTCCCACATCTCCCTTGTTGCCTTCTTAGCAATATGTGGTATTACATGATCCTTGACCCGATCATGCATTTCGCCTTTGCCTGGGCCTCATACTTTTCATTTGCATCAAGGTCAACTGGGACAACTACAGTTTTTAAGGCATAGTCCTTGATGCGATGTTTATCCTGGATTGGTAGGATCTTGGTCTTTTAGATGACAAAATTGGAGGCCCCGTCCAATCTATCATGATCCCTTAAATCCATTTATTGCCATCTCTGCTCCTCTTCTTTAGACTCTCTATGAGTCCTGATTTCCCTCTCGAAAATCCTTCGACCAATTGTCGAATCACTCCTCTCCAATCCTCCTTTGCCACTGCAACCAGGATCTAGATTTCTTGGCTAGAAATCTGTCGAGGTAGTGCTTCCCTTTGCCTTGGTTCAGTCTCCTTAGACACTGTTTTGCACTAACAGAAACAACGTTCCACCAGCTCCTCAAATCAAAATCTGCACAACTCCCTTAGCCTCGACAACTGAAGAATTTGAGCCCTTCTGGCTCTGTGTAATCACAGTGATAGCTGGATCAGCTCCTCCTGGCCACTACGTCAATCCTTCCTAGCTCAGAAAGATGACTTGGCACTGGGTAAGCCCGATCTACCTCCCTCTGCCTCTGCGCTGGCCTGCACGACTAACGCAACTACTACGTGGGGTCGTCCTAGCTACTACGTCACCTTCACCTAGCTTAGAGTGTTGATATAGGCATTGCGTGAGCCTCCACGTCACACTCTCTGCACTGCGTGAGCCTTTGCGTCACACTCTCTGCACTGTG
The DNA here is from genome assembly GCA_000404065.3 of Pinus taeda. NCBI lineage: Eukaryota > Viridiplantae > Streptophyta > Pinopsida > Pinales > Pinaceae > Pinus > Pinus taeda. Next base: position 12,287 of record APFE030451152.1, on the reverse strand, counting down.
TTACTCCTCGTCTCGCCTTTTCAGCTCTGGAACAATGCTGTCTATCGGGACAACTGCTTCTCTATTGCAAATTCTCAGATTTCTCAGCTGGTGTCTTCAGTCGCCTATGATCTGCAATGCTCTGATAACATGTGAAAATTCCTAAATATAACACATCAGAAACCCCTACTGCAATTACTGGTTTACAATCTCCTACTTGTTCTTTACATTAACAAGTTATTTAATTGCATAAACATCGAAGTAAACACTATTGCAACCTTCACAAATATACAGATCATGCACTAAAATAAACAGAGACAATAACACAAGGGACACCATTATTTTTGGACAATTGTCCCCGGAAAAACCCAATTTGGGAAAACCAGTGCAACATATAGAGGGTTTGTATTACTAAGCAGATTTCGTGAATATAACTAGGGTGCCAGAAATGGCTCACCTAACAAAGAATATCCTTGGCCAGTAGTACCTCTATCCGGAGACAGATAATCTGGCAAATCAACAACTAGAAGATCAAACTCCATGGTGACTCCGACTGTTCCCTATTCTAGACAGCAAAAGTTGCTCCAAGCACTACTTAGGAACTGCGTCACTCCTCCAGGAGCTGCGTCACCCCTCCAGGAGCTGTGTCACCCTATCCCGGCTCAGAATCTGCTGATTTGCTCTAAGTCTGCCCCACAGAATCTCCCCAGTGCTGCCTTTGAAGCCCTCTACGACTTCTGCCGTTAGCCTCTATGACCCTCTGTGTCCTCTGCGCCAGCTCCTACGGCCTGCGCTGTCTCACCTGGCACTTCACTGCCTCTCTGCTATGTATTCTTCAGCGTTATAAATCCCTCGCTGAAATGACCCTCACTGCAACTGATCACTAACTCGATTTCCTCAGCAAACCTTGCCCTAGAAAATCGAACTCTTTGATCTCTCTTGGTGTATCTCCAACTGACCCTCAAGCCTCCTCTTATACTTTTCCTGTTGATGAATCAACGACCGTGATCTAATCTCTAATCAATGGCTAATATTAAAACAGGCTTGATCCTCATCACTTAAAACCTTCTCACCCATATTTTTATTAATACATATTAATATTTTTATTTTCCTAAATTTAGACTTAGGAACTCATTAAAAATATTAATTATTTTAATAACTCTTCATCTGGGTGGAATTTCTTCAAACGATTTTTGGGTTCTGGAGATCTCTTGTTATGAAAGCAGCTCACAAAAAGATAGAAAAGAGAGATCAACGCCTTAGAATTCAGCCTCTTCGAGGGGGCAACCTCCTTTACATTAATGAAATCCTGGATGATTCAAATGACAAAACCTCATTCTATATATAGGAGTCAAGCGGTCATAATATAACCCAGCGACTAAAAAATAATAATATAAAGCACAAAATAACATGGAGGGATTCTATGGGGCACAGTAATAAAATATGGGGACAATAGGGGCACAACATATTAATAAGGGATACAACTACATAGTAAGTGGTAATCACTAGTATTATAGGACCTAACATGCCCCTCTCCTTCAAAAAAAGGTGTTGTTCTCACGCTTGAGTAGTTTGGATGCTTATGTATAAAATTCTCATCCTCCCATGTGGATCTTCAGCAGATAATTCTCCACTTGATGAGATACTCTGAATTGATCGATTTCGTAGCTGTCGAGTTCTTGTTTCTGTGACTGCTTCCGGTTCCAATATAATTTTTCCTTCCTTGTCAAGTTCTGGTAATATTGTTTGAACTGGGAGCCTGTTGCCTATAACTTTCTTTAAACATGAAACATGGAAAACTGGGTGCACTAGCGATGTTGTAGGAAGCTCCAATTTGTATGCCATAGTACCAATCTTTTGCAACACCTTGGACGGACCATAATACTTTGGTGATAATTTATTATCCTTCAAAGTCCCTATGAACACATCAATCCTATGCTCCTCTGGAATATTTTTTACCTTTATGTTCAATTTTTGGAACTCCTCAATGTGCGCCATTATTGAACCTTTTTGTTTTAGACTTATCAATTGGCTAAAAAAAGTGTTGCTTTTTGTATCCTCATAATGTGCTGTCAATTCTTCCGTAAAAATTGCCCAAGTGATATTTTGTTTACGAGAGTAAAGCCATTGATACCATACAAACTGATTTGGTTCCAAATATAAAGTTGCAATACGTACCTTTTGTGTGCTTGCACATTTTGAGATCGAAAAATTGCTCCATCTGTAAATCCCATGTTGGGGATCCTTGCCTCAAATTTCCTCATATCGATTTTTGGAAAATATGGGGTCTTCGATCCAACATTAGAGTCTATGGAATCATGGTTAACATTTCTTTTGTTCTCATCATGAGTTTCCTTTACTACCCTTTCATCATTAGTGACCATTTCTTGTAGCAACTTATTCATATTTATCTTCAATTCTTCCATCTTATCATCCATGCCATCCATCTTAGTTTCTACGCCTTTCTTTAACAATCCATCTTAGCTTCTACACCTTTCTTTAAACCATCCATCTTATATTTTGTTGCTTTTTGTGCAAGTGACACTTTTTGCACTTGGTCTCGTAATTTTGATACATCATGTTGCATTTCTTCCTCTTCTTCATGAGTCATGCTAGAGCTTTCAAGTCTCCTACTAGGTGTTTCCATTTTCTTTCCTTAGGACATCAATTATCGATAATAATGCCTTACTATTCCCTTTGAATTCCTTTAAAATAATGTTCAAACCAAGCTTAAGAAAACATTTAAAAAATATACACACCTTTTTTCACTTTGTAGGAGCTCGATATTGCCTCTGACATATCTCTATAATTTCGGATGATCCAGTTCTGAAATTGCGATTTGTAGTAGCCCTCTGCATCCTTTTTCCAATGCCACCAGTCTGATCCAAATTAGATTCTCCAAGAAAGAGTTATGCACAATCTCCCAAGATGACCTGATTATAGACCTTTCCAGAAGAGCGAACTTGTATGAAGTGTCACGTGTCACTGTTTCAACCTTTGCCACTGAAAAATATATACAAGAAACTACAATCCGTTCTCTTTTTGTACCTTCTTACAAAATTTCAATCCAATGCTTAGAGAGAAAGTTATGATGATTTTCCCCAGGTCACCTGTTTGGAATGTAATTCAGGAGTTTGCAAAAAGACCAACTTCCTCAGATCATATCTCCACAAATGTAGTGCGAAAAGCTTTGAAATTCGGACCCGAGGTTTAGTGCGATTTCGTCTCAAATGGGTTTTTTTTTTGCTTCTGAAATGTCGCAGAAAAAAATTTATAGCAAAAATGCCACGATGACCTATTTGGAGCAGTGAAACCCTAGAATCCAAAGCTTTGTACCAAATGTTATGAAACCAACTCACAAAAAGATAAAAAAGAGATATCAACCCCTTAGAATTCAGTCTCTTCGAGGGGGCAACCTCCTTTACATTACACAAATGAACAATTCTTGGATGATTCAAATGACAAAACCTCCTTTCTATATAAAGGAGTCTAAAGAATCGCAATATACCCAGCCGACTAACAGTAATAAATAAAAGCCACAAAAATAACAATAGAGGGATTCTATGGGGCACATTAATAAAAATATGGGGACAATAGGGGCACAACAATATTAATAAGGGATACAACTACAATAGTAATGTGGTAATCACTAGTATTATAGGGACGTAACATCTCACGTATTCTAGCCCCCCCTCCACAAAATTTTCGAGCTAGAGCACATCCGATGCTACCCAAAATCAACAGTAGCAATCACTTTAACTTAAACACATTGATAGTAAACACAGATAGAACATAAATACATGTGCAGAAGACAAGCCAAGACAATAGGACACAAGATGTGGCAGATGCCAAGGACGAACCCCAATGTGGGGAACCATTTGATCAAATCTTTTTATTATTATTCAATAGTTCAACAGAGAGAGCACAAATATTAGAATTATATGCCTAAAACAGTTCTGCCAAATCAATAGTCAATGCAACCGTAACTAGAAAGTCAAGGATGGTCAAAGATGCCCCAAAATACCCTCCAAGCAGCTCGGTCAATAGTAGAAGAATTCGGCCTGCCAAGGGAGTCAAAGTTAACCCAAAAACAACTCGGTCAACTTAGTCAAAGTCTGTTATAATTTCTGCGGTCAAACCAAAAAGTCAATGCTGGAGTCTACACGGTCAAAACAGTGCCCAAACACCTTGATAATCGTCCCAATGAATGCGACCTACAGAAATCAGAATTATGCCCTTCAAATCGAAGTCAAAGGATGGTCAAATAGTGCAAGTCAACACTGGTTAACGTTGCCCTAATCTCTGAAGTTTTCGGCCTCCAAAACCAATCTAGAAATTCATCCTCTTCCACACGTGCGAAGTAGAGAAGCCTCCAAGGTGTACGAACCAATCAAGAGAGGAGAGAGAAGATGATGTGATGAGTTGATGATGTCCAAATGAGAGAAGGGTCACTTCTAGTTATACACTTTGTTGAGGGTGAGGAGACACATCCATTGGGCTTCATGAGCCTACTTTAGACTGAGGCCGACCTTGACAAAGTCCATGAGAAAGAATAAATTCAAAATTCCATTTTTGCTTGTCAGAATGAGATGATCTTTATATCAAAATTGTAGCTCTCGAAAAGAGGAATCCAATGGAATAATCATCTCCATCATATGAGCTGTCCTAGGGTGGAAGTTGGTCTTAGTTGCAAATGTTAGCACTCCCTCTCAATTAGGGAGAATTCCACTTGCCAATCAAACTGTCAGCTTGCTAGCCTGTCATCTTGTCATCCTGTACCATCCCTGTCATCACTGTCCTGCTCTGTTGAACCATGAAGTAATAATGAAGAAGAAGTGATCAAGAGTGAGTCATACGATCATACCACTCTCCACTGAGAAAAGTCAGTCCTTGATCCCAAATCAAGTTGTTTGAAAACCATGCATCCTAGTCACAGGGAGTACGATAGTACACGGTGTGTCCATCGATAGTTCTAGGTCCCTAACCATCTTTTCCCAACTCATTGGCCAGATGAGAGGTACTTCCTGTGAGTCCCAGACTCTATGGGTAGGATGTGTGCCAAGGCATCAATAGCAGAAGGTGAAGCACTCATCTTGCTCATATGCCATAGGAGAAGGTGAACCACTCATCTTATGCATATGTTAATCATAGGGGAAGGTGAACCACTCACCCTACACACATGTCAACCATAATGGGGTATCACAGGGGAAGGTGAACCACTCACCATGTATCCAGCGCACCACTAGGGGAAGGTGAATCACTCACCCTATGGTCGCTCATCGCTCCAAGAAGTACCCCAAGCCCCCAGGAGCTCTCAAAGCTCTGTGTCCAATTCATACGGGACCCTCATAGGAGGGTCGTTCCATGACTCCAAGTTTCTCTTAGAAGGTTAAGAATTTGACCTTCCCCAAAGGCTTCGTGATAATGTTTGCGACCTGCTCATCCGTCCTGATGTGATGGAGCCTTATTGCTCCCCGTTATACCATATCCTTGATAAAGTGGTACTTGATATCAATGTGCTTGGAGCGGTCGTGGAACACAAGATTCTCTAATAGGAGAATCCCACTCTGGTTGTCGCAAAAGATCACTGTGGTATCCAACATGTGCTCAAATAGCTCACTGAAGAGATTTCTCAACCAAATTGCTTCACAACAGGGCATACTTGCAGCAATATATTCAGCCTCGGTCGTGCTTAGTGCAACCGATTTCTGCTTCCTGCTCATCCAAGATATTGAAGCAGACCCCAAAGAGAAGCAACACTTGGACGTGCTCTTACGATCCACCACATTGCTAGCCCAGTCAACATCTGTGTATCCATGTAGCCTCAAATTCTTGACGGTGTATCTCAGTCCATGGTGGATTGTGCCCCGGAGATATCTCAAGAGTTTCTTAGCCGCAATCTAATGAATGTGATGAGGCTCGACCATATATTGACTCAACGTATTCACAGTGAAGCATATGTTAGGACGAGAGTTGACCAAAAACATCAGCCCCCCCACAAGTTGGCAATACTCGGAAGAGTTCACTAATCCGAGCCCAACAACACTTCCACATATCTTCTTAAAGTTGAGTTCCATCAGAGTAGTCACAAACCTGCAGTCCACCATCCCACATCTCTCAAGTAGCTTCGCAATATATTTTCCTTGAGAAAGGAAAATATCCCCTAGCTTTTGCCAAACCTCCAACCGTAGGAAATAATGCATCAGTCCTAGGTCCTTCATCTCGAACTCGGAACCCTGTCATCACCTGTCAGAAAGAGATTATCCACATAAAGGACCAGAATGAGAGGTCTGTCCTTTTCAACCTTAAAGTATAGTTTTGGGTCAGCATCACTCCTTGTAAATCCCAACTTCATAAGATAGCTATCGATCCTCTCATACCAAGCCCTAGGGGCTTGCTTCAACCCACAGAGGGCTTTCTTCAACTTGCAGCCATGTGTCTCATGATCTTGAACCTCGAACCCCTCGGGTTGTTCCACATAGACTTCCTCTTTAAGCGAACCATGTAAGAAGGTAGTTTTGGCATCCATCTAGTGTAGGTTCCATCCTTGCGAAGCAACAAGGGCTTTAATCAATGGATGGTGGTATATTGGGCAACCAGTGCAAATATCTCATCATAGTCTATTCCTTCCTCTTGAGAGAAACCTCTAGCTACAAATTTGGCCTTGAAGTTCTCAGTGCTCCCATTAGCGCCATGTTTGATCTTGTAGAGCCATTTCGAAGCAACCATTGGCTTGTCCTTGGGTCTAGGAACCACATCGCAAACATCATTCTTTATGATCGACTCATACTCCTTGTTCATTGCATCTTTCCAAACTTGTTGCTTCATGACTTCTTCGAATGTGCAAGGCTTAGATTGTACAATGGTACTCATGGCAGTTAAGTGCCCTTAGTACCTGTTTGGCTTCTTGCTTTCACGAAATGCCCCCCTCGGTGAAATATGTTTCTTAGCATCTTCAAGGGTATCTTTGAGCCACAAAGGCCTTTTTCTTGAATTAGAGGGCTCACTAGGAGGTGGATCAATGGGATCCATCAAACCTTCAACATCGGGCATTGGTTCATCAGACGAAGGTTCATCCTGCTTTTCTGCATCAGCATCATTATTGTCCTTCCTAGGGATAGGAAGATCTCGGATCTTTCTAAGCGTAAAATCTTCATTGAAAGTGACATCATGACTTAATTCCACTTCCCTTTGACCAGACACAGATTCTATATGCCTTCGAAGTTTCATTATAGTCCACAAACGTTCCTTTCTTCCCAGATATATCTAGTTTATTTCTTTTCTCTTTCGGCACATGAAAATATACGGGACAACCAAAAATTCTAAAATGAGAAACATCAGGTTTCTTACCAGTGAAAACTTTTTCGGGTGTTTTGAAGTCCAAAGCTTGATGTGGGCATCGGTTTTGGACATACACAACGACGTTGGCAGCTTCTCTCCATAAGAACTTTGGAAGACCTTGATCATGTAACATAGCATGGGTGGCTTCTATGATTGTAAGATTCTCCCTTTCAACAACACCATTTTGTTCAGGAGTATATGCAGTAGTGGTCTCCCTCTTAAGGCCAGCTTTTCTACAATAGTCTTTGAATTCATTTAACTCATATTCGGTCCCATTATCGGTCCTCAATATTTTGATCTTCTTCCTTGTTTGATTCTCGACTAAGGCTTTGAAAGAGTAGAACCATTTGAACACTTCATCCTTCTTCTTTAAGAAAAAGATCCATGTTTTGCGAGAGAAGTCATGCACAAAAATAACATAGTACAAATATCCACCCAAAGATATCACGGGCAACATACGTGATAGATCAAAATGGACCAATTGAAGAATATCAGTGGTTTGAGTCTCACTTGAGGGGAATGGTCCCTTTGTATGTTTTCCAGCTTCACATCCTTGACAAACACCTTCATGATTTAAGTTGAAAAAGATCCATGTTTTGCGAGAGAAGTCATGCACAAAAATAACATAGTACAAATATCCACCCAAAGATATCACGGGCAACATACGTGATAGATCAAAATGGACCAATTGAAGAATATCAGTGGTTTGAGTCTCACTTGAGGGGAATGGTCCCTTTGTATGTTTTCCAGCTTCACATCCTTGACAAACACCTTCATGATTTAAGTTGAGCATCTTCCTTTCATCAGGTAAGGCTTTGAAATGAAGGTGAGCAAATCTCTGGTGCCATAATTCAGATTGAAGAGAAGTATCACAAGTCATTGCTCCCAATGGACTTCCTCCAATCTGATAGAGACCTTCAACCCTGAATCCAAGAGTGAATGCATCTCTTGGGTTTCTTTTCCAAACACGAACCTTCCCATCAGTAAATGTCACCTAAAACCTTAATCTTCCATCGCAGAAACAGAAACCAAATTCTTTTTCAGATTAGGAACATATAACACTTCTTGTAAGTGGAGGGTTTGACCTTGATTTAAGTGAAGAGTAATAGTGCCAATTCCTTTCATGGGATAAGTGGCATTATCCCCAGGAATAATCTCCATATTCATCTTCTTTTCAACCAAGTTTTGCAGGGCTTCCTTGTACCTAGTGAAGTGCCTTGAGGCACCACTATCAATCAACCAATGGTCCAATGTATCTAGAGGTGGAGAGGGTTGAAATAAGATAAAATTCTTTTTGCTTTACAACATTAATTTCTTCATACCTGGAGTTTCTCGACTTCTTGGGAGGACGACCATTTCCATTGCAAGCAGCGGGAGCATTCCTCTTTCCTTTGTTATTGAGCCTGTTGTTCCTTTGATTGCCATTGCCTTTGAAGTTGTTTTTATTATTGTCATCATCTTGGAGTATCCTTCTTGTGAGGACACTCTCTAGCGAATTGGTCAAACCTATTACAATTAAAGCATCTTCCTTTTCTTCCTTCTTTGGATCTCGACTTGAGCACTTGTCCTTGATTCCTTGGACCAACATTGTTCCTTCTCTTAGAATGAGCGGAGAAGGTGGTAGGATTGTTTCCATTTGAGGGCATGTCTCTTTCCATCATCCTTATTTCTTCTTGAGTGCATCTAGCCAATAATTCATCAAATCCCGGAATTCTGTCATTGTTGAGGATGGTAGTGTTAAACACATCCCAATCTCTTGTAAGGCCTCCAAGTGCAATAAGAGTAAGGTCACTGTCACCAATGACTTCTCCAATAGATAAGAGATCATTCTTGATCTCGGTAATCCTCATGAAGTAGGATTGGATGGATTCTCCTCTATCCATCTTGATGTCTTTCAACTTGTTGTTAGATGTTTCCAAATCAAAAACATAGGAAGCCAAAGGCTTATGAATTGAACCAACATCTTCTTAGCTTTAACCTCACCTTTCTTGTACTTGGTTTGTGTAGCAGCGGATGCATTTGAAGGAGGCTTTACTATTCTTGTTTTGACATAGTCCATGGCATCATTTTCTTCTAATGTCAAATCTAGCGTCATCTTCCATGCATGATAGTCAAATTTGTCCTTAAGCTTGTCCTTGGATTTGAAGAAAGATGTAATCGTCATTAGGACTAGTTCCAAGTCCTTGTCCAACAACTTCTCTTAGTGATTGTTTTGCTTCACTCTTGCTTGGGCTTTGTCTTGACCTGAGCTCTGATACCATGTGAATTTTAGATAACAATGGTATGTTCTATGCTTTAGCACAATTTACTTCAATTTTCCTTATCAGTGCAATGTCAATTTCCAATTATATTCAGTAGCAATCACATTAACTTAAACACATTGACAGTAAATGCAGATAGAACATAAATACATGTTCAGAAGACAAGCCAAGACAAGAGGACACAAGATGTGGCAGATGCCAGGGACAAACCCTAATGTGGGGAACCCTTTGATCAAATCTTCTTATTATTCTTCAGTAGTTCAATAGAGGGAGAGAGAGAGTACAAATATCAGAATTACATGCCCAAAACAGCTTTGCCAAATCAACAGTGAATGCAACCCTAACCAAAAAGTCAACGGTGGTCAAAGCTGCCCCAAAATACCCTCCAAGTAGCTCAGTCAATAGCAAAAGAATTCAGTCTGCCAAGGGAGTCAAAGTCAACCCAAAAACAACTCGGTCAAACTAGTCAAAGTTTGCTGTAATTTATGTTGTCAAACTAGAAAGTTGATGCTGCAGTCAACATGGTCAAACAGTCCCCAAACACCTCGAAAATCGTACCAATGAATGCGTCCTATAGAAATAAGAATTCTGCCCTCCAGATCAAAGTCAAAGGATAGTCAAACAGTCCAAGTCAATGCTGCCATAATCTATGAAATTTTCGGCCTCCAAAACCAGTCCAGAAATTTGTCCTCTTCCACACGTGAAGTAGAGAAGCCTCCAAGGTGTATGAACCAATCAAGAGAGGAGAGAGAAGATGATGTGATGAGTTGATGATGTCCAAATGAGAGAAGGGTCACTTCTATTTATACACTTCGTTGAGGGTGAGGAGACACATCCATTGGGCTTCATGAACCTACATTTGATTAAGGCCAACCTTGACAATTTGTCCATGAGAAAGAATAAATTCAAAATTCCATTTCTGCTTGTCAAAATGAGATGATCTTTATGTCAAAATTGTAGCTCTTGAAAAGAGGAACTAATGCAATAATCATCTCCATCATATGAGCTGTCCTAAGGTGGAAGTTGGCTCTAGTTGCCAATTTTAACAAGAAGTCTTGGAAAGATCACGTTTAACATGTTGACAAGGTGTTCAAACTATTGGAGGAGAAACAATTATATACAAAACGCTCCAATTGTTTCTTTGGGTTATAGGAAGTGGAATATTTGGGTCATATTGTATCTCATGAGGGTGTTAAGGCAGACCCTAACAAAATTAAAGCCATCAAGGAATGGAAAATCCCCACAGCCTTAAAGGCATCTTCGAGGATTTCTTGGATTGACAAGGTATTATTGCAAGTTTGTTAAGAATTATGGGAAAATAGCAACACCTCTAACAACATTACTAAAAAAAGATGAATTTCTTTGGACTCTAGAAGTAACTAAGGCCTTTGAACATTTTAAAGAGGCAATGTGTCGAGCATTGGTCTTAGCTACACCAGACTTCACAAGAACCTTTATTGTGGAATGCGATGCCTCAAGAAATGGCATTGGTGTTGTTTTAATGCAAGAAGGAAGACCCATTGCCTTTGAACGTTGTCCAATCAAGAGAAAGTATTTATAAAAAGCTATTTATGAGAAGGAAATGTTGGCAATACTACATGCATTGAAGCAATGACGCCCTTACCTAATGGGAAGACACTTCAAGGTAAAAACAGATGATGATAAATCTTAAATACTCCTTGTAACAAAGATTATATTCAGAAGAGCAACAAAAATGGGTCACAAAGATGTTGGTTTATGATTTTGAAATCATCTACAAAAACGGGAAGAAAAATGTTGTTGCAGATGTACTCTCAAGAAGGGATGAGGATGTGGAGGCATTGCTCTATGCCATTTCTATTATCCGACTTGATTGGATAACTGAAGCAAGGGATGAACGAAAGAATGATGAAAAGGTGTGGACACCCATTCAAAAGTTGCAGCGAGATCCCAATGCATTTGGTACATTTATTTGGAAAAATGATTCGATGTGGTACAAAGATCGCTTATATCTTTGTAAGAACTCCCAACTCAAACAAAAGGTTCCTTTAGTATTGCACACCTCTCCTATAGGAGGGCACTCACGATTTTTAGAAACTCACCACAGGGTCAAAAAGGAATTTTTTTGGGATGGCTTGATTCGAAAGTTTGTTTTAGAATGTTTGGTTTGCCAACAAAATAAAGATGAGACAACTAAGACCTTAGGTCTTTTACAACTATTAGCCATTCCAAGTTAGCGTTGGGAGGAGGCCTCAATGGATTTTATCACATGTTTACCCAAGTCCGAAGGAAAGAATGTCATCATGGTGGTAGTTGATAGACATACCAAGTATGCACACTTTTGTGCACTCTCTCATCCTTTCAAAGCTAGTATAGTCATTACTGCATGTGTGGAAATAGTTAAAAAATACATGGAAACCCAAAGATTATTGTAAGTGATACAAATCCCATTTTCACTAGAAATTTTTGGACATAATTATTTTCTTGTCTTGGTACTCAATTAGCTCATAGCTCATCATCCTCAATCTGATGGGCAAACTATGGTAGTTAACAAGTGTTTGGAAGGATATCTTTATTGCTTTGTATCTGATAAACAAACATAATGGGTCAAGTGGATTACCTTCTGCAGAATGGTGGTATAACACATCCTTCCATACCACAACAAAAATGACCCCATTTATGGCACTTTATGGATATCATGCATCATCTATCACATCATATTTAAGA
>APFE030451147.1:0-15679 GCA_000404065.3 Pinus taeda | reverse complement strand
TTATTCTTTCCACAACTAGCCCTCATAGTGAACTGGGGGGTTAGAGTGGGGGTGGGGCCCCCTCTTCATTACGCCGATTGCGCAGTGGGGGGCGGGCAGCCCCCACTGTTTGGGGGATTTTAGGGGGGTGGGTATCCCCCTTCTACGGGCTCTGGGGTAGCACCTCGGGAAGAAATTCTTTCGACCCTATATTAGGTTGGGCAGACCTACCTATGGTTTTGTGCATGATTTTTGCACATGGTTTTGGATGCAATGATTTTCAGTCCATGGTTTTCGACACGATGGTTTTCGGTCCATGGTATTGGATGCATCCACATGTATAAATATGTATTGTAAATTTAAAAGGAACATAATGAAAAATCAAGCTGGTTGTCCCAGTTTTGGGATCCAGGGGAAAATATCTGTGTATATGCGTTTTATGTGTTATGCTCTCACATTGTTTATTTTCTATGTTTTAGAATTCGTATGCAAGTAATTTTTGTACAGGCTTAAAACCTACACTACTGAGCACGTCACGAATCCTAAACTTATTTTGTGTACTCCCACATGAACACCTGATACACAATTTCACAATATCATCATACTCTTATTTGGACATATCACCCTACCCCATTAGGTTAAGTGTTTCTATTCATTTGTCCTTCATTCATCTAATTATGGCACTTTTCAGTACTTATTTACGTATAGTGTCGTATCGTGATCTTTGAAACTTATATTGGAACCTATCGACATATTCCTCTAAGGTTTCATCTTCCTTAAATACCATTTTTAATATTTCTTCCTTGAAGTCTTGGGCTAAGCAAGAATATTGATATTTGCTAGGGAAGGCTTATTTCATGTGGTTCTATGAGTTAATAATACCGCCACCTAATCCCATGAAATAATGCAGTATTTCTCCCTTTCGAGTGGAAGTAAATAGATTTAGTTTATAGGTGTCAGTAGAATAATTTGGGTATTCAAAGGCCATCCCATGAAAATTTGGAATATTTTGAAGTGGAGTAGGCTTCATAGGTGCATTAGCTTACAAATCGATGTAGGGCATTATATGGTCAAATTTTGTGTGCCTGATACCTACCCTACCATTTGGAAAACAATCTTCCATTATCATTCAAGAATACCAAAATTAGGAGGTACTAACTGAAAGAGAATGGTATAATGGCATTACCCTGAACCTAGTCTAGGTCTTATAGTACTACTCGAATCATGAATTTTGATTCCTTCTATCACTACAGGTCTCATAGAAATTTCCTGCTTAAGACGTGGAGGATTTACATCACTCTCCTCATCTCTTCCTTCCTTTAAATTCCAACAGTTTCCCTCACTCTTGCTAAAAGGATCAAGATGACCGCTAGGTAAATCTTGAAAGATATGGTCAGATCTCATGATTTTATTGTGAATCTCCACATTAGCTACAACAGATGATTCTACAGATAGATGGGTAATAATAGTAGAGACCTTCTCGGATACCGTTAGGGGGCCTACCGAGGCTTTATATTCTGCCCTTTGAATGTTTTTGTCTATAAAGGTCGCTCACCCAAGGCGAACTTGACCCTAGATTTTACTACTTTTTGGAGTGGGTTTTTTATCTACTTTTATCTAGTTCCTACCCCTAATGTTATTGCTAGACATGTATACTAAATATATTAAATCTAACAACTGATGGAAAACACCACCATAATTTTATGTTTACCAAGGTGGATGCACAAGTTCCTAACTTTAATTTTCAATATCCAACCTTCAGAGAATCATATACACAACTAAATATAATGGAACTCTCTTTTTACAACATCCATGGAAATGACAATAAAATGTTGAGACAATTAATTTTTCTAAAGAAGCAACTAACTACCACATATTAATTTGGGCAACCCGAGGTTTTGTCTGGTTATTTCAAGGTTGTTTACAAAGTATATGCAAGAGATAGTGCTAAAACTAATAGTAACTAATTCTCTAACAACAAGTAAATTAACTATGTTGAAATAGTCAACTCTTAACTTAAAACAAACACTCAAAAAATCTACCTCTCAAGAAAACTATATCTCCTAGAAATCATTAAGAAAAAATGAATTCTAATTATTGTTTACAATAAATAGTAAGGAAATCTATTGAATTCTAAGTTGCTACTTAAGAAACAACAATCACGGAATTGAAGAAACAACACTAGGAAACTATACTCTATGGAATAGAAAGGAACAAATAAAAGGAACAGAAACTAAACTAGTGCATAAACATCAACAATCTAGAGATAACGTTCAGGTGACAACAATAAAGCAACAACAATTGTAAATTGACTTCTCTAAAGAGAAACCCCTTCAAACAAATATTACAACTACCGATATTATCCCTAATTAAGATAAAGCATTCAATTTGTAAATAATCTAATAGATAGATAGTTGACATAAAAAGATAAAATGAAAATATAATGATTCAAATAAAGGTAACACCTCATCCAGGAGCAGGCTCAATCTACTAGATTCAAACTACCTTGTAGGAGAAATCAAAACAACAAATTAACTCTCAACAAAAGATACTTGCATTACATTTTGAAAAATCGATTACAGTGCTCCAGTGAGTTTGTAAAATGTATACAAAAATATTACATCCAAAAATCTCTTTTTTTAGGACATAAATCCCCAACTTTATACCACAATCACAAAAGATAAAAATAGTAAATCTTTTAACAAAGAGAAATCTTATGAATATTTTAATATTTTAACAAAGAGAAATCCTGAGAACCGAAAGCTTCACAAGATGGTAATTTTTAGTTACAAAAGAGTTGAAATATCTCCCAGATGAGTTAATCAATGTCATTGTCACAAACATTTTTTCTAGTATAATAATTGTGCTCACTTTTTTCTATAGTTGGTTGAGAGATCATCATGTTATCCAATTTTACCATGAACAAATCAAGAAATGTCATCATGTTCTAGCTGTCGCAAAACCCCTGTTCATAGTAACAATTTAGTCATAAGAAAATAACTCTTTTACAATCAAAATATTTCATTAGAAAGGTGAAATTGAAAGATTAAATTAATTCCTTCTAAAACCTATGTTATATATGTTAATATATCGTAAATACAAGAAAAGACAAGAAAACAATATTAAAACTAAGAAATAGGATAAGGGAATCGTGAAAATTGTGAGGTCCAACAGCGATCCAAATCTTCCCTTAAGAGGATAACTTCCTCTTCCAATAATTCACATATTTTCTCTTTCTCATTTAACTATTTAGATACTCCTATAATATTTTTTCTTCTTCTAATTCAAATTTTAGAGAAAGAATGATGTCTTCATTGAGACTTGGATATCAATTTTGTTGCAACAATTTACTTCCTTTCTTTCTTAGGATCCTTATTTCCTTCAATGCACATTTAAATTCTCCCTCCTAATCAACTTCTTCTTGAGGTTCTTCAACCTCAACAATGAACAATATTTCACTCCTTTCTTCATCAGTTACACCTTCATTACTTTCATTGTCACTTTGTTCCATTCTGTAAAATTCTTATATCTTACCTACATGCTTCTTCTTTTCATACTTGGGTTTTATTCTTGATCCATAATCACTATCATTCATCTTATCATTATGACATTTGGATGCATAATGACTAATTCTCCCACATTCAAGATTTTTTAAAGGAATCTCACCTTTGATCTTTTCAATTCCTCCCTTGAGTTTTCATAAGAAGTTGGCTTCTTATTCATTAGAATTAGATTCTTATTGGTATTTTTATTTCCTCTCTTCTTTTTCTACCTTGAAATTTACCTCCTTGACTCTCAATTTTCCTTCCCCAATTCTTAACTCATATGCGAAGATATTTCCATGAATTTGTTCCACGAACATCTTGTCTACTTTTGCTAGTTCCTTAAGGGTTGATACTTTAGGATTCAATCTTGATTGAAGGGATATCAATAATTTTTTAAAAACATATCTATTTAAGACTTCTTCATCAGGACATGAAATTGAGTTGACTATATTTTCTACTCAAACAAAATATGCGGTAATGTCCTCATCTTCAAGGTTTCGAATTGTCCCCTAAGAGCTTGCAATATGAATTATTTAACTTTCATATCCACTTCATAATAATTTTGGAATTTGTTCCATACCTCATGAGTTAATTTGCATTACATTAATTTAATGAATTCTGACTCAATCATGCCACTTAAGGTAACATTGATAGCTTGCACATTATATGTGTAAAAATCCTTCTCTGTTGCATCTATTGGAATGGAATTTAGAACATTATAATAATTTTTTACGATCTCCTAAGTTTACTCTCCCAATGAGATGATATATTCCTCCATCCTTATCTTCCAAAATATATAATTAGTTCCATCAAAAATAGGGGGCTTCCCCGTAGCTCTAGTTTTGGCCACCTCTCCTTGATCTTCAGTGTTCTAGTAGCTAGATGTTATGAAGGTAACCTTCTCTAATAGCACTTATTTACCCAATGGTTACACTAAGAAAGGGTGGTGAATCAGTGTGAGTTCAAATTTACAATTTCACAACCTTTCTTAGCCATACAACGATAAATCTATGAACCATAATAATTACATCATCAGCTATAGCAATGCATAATCATATTAGTAACATATCAATAAGCTATCAACAACATAATAAGCCATCAAATCACAAAGAGAAATAAGATTTTTTCTAGGTGGAAACCCATATGGGAGAAAACCACCAATATTCTTCTTATTTGTATTTAATTCATTACATCAATTTGTAGGCTCCAACTTGTGGATGAAAACTACCCCCAAGAAATGCAAGATGCCACTCGTGGAAAGCTACAAGTTGTTTAATGCACTAACCTCGTAATATACAAGAAAATTCTCATTGTAGCTTAAAAATTGATTGAAACTCTAATCTTGAGAATGAGTAGGGTCCAACCTTATTGGAGGCATTGACAACATTCTTCAATTTTTGTGTGGACTTCTATTTCCTATCATTTTGAAACTAGATCCATTATCATCATAGATCACTGAGTTAAAAGGAATATCATAATTTATAATATACATTCATCATCACAACCTATACAATCATCTCAACATGAAGAAAATGTCACCACCACCATCACTATCACTAAAGTTTCAAACTTTTTCACTGCCACAATCACTTTCGCTACAACCTATAAACACTGTCACTGACACAATCATTGTCACTACAATCAAAACCTACAAACATATGCTACCACGAAATTTATAATAATCACTACTACTGGATTTCAAATTATTTCCAATACTCTACTTCAAGAAGTTCATTAATATTGTCTCTAAAAGCCTTTTTTGGATCTTGTTTTCATCATGTATCGAAGACAATTGAAATGTGCCCGTAGACCCTCAAATAAGATACAAGAGATTTTGATAAGAAAATAAGATTCAAAAGAGCATCATACCATTATGGTTGTATTCATCTTTGATTCCTATCACCAAGCTTCTTACATAATTGAATTTGGATACTTATTGACCCTAGAAATCTATAATAACCATATAAAAAATTATATTAACTTAAAATTTCTAAATAAAGGCCTTTTCTGGGAACCTTTGAATAATATGCTAGATTCTAGCACCAACCCCCAGTAATTGTTAAATAAGTGACAAAATAATAGTAAATATAAAATAAAATAAATAATTAGACTTGTTATAAAAGGGAGATCAAACCCATGACCTTAACTTCACATTCCTAGTCACTTACCAGATATGCTATATGTTGGGGCTTGTTAAGCTATCCACCCACCTTGATTTTAATTTGCGTATTATAGCTCCAATGTAGTCGAGGTTGTGTAGCACCCTCGTATTTCATTAATTCCTACCAATGAGTCACTACTTTGGCCATTCAGCTACAATAGGTCATATAGTATGGCTAACTCTATCGAGATTCCAAATGAGATCATTGTAATACATCAACCAACTGTAGCATTAGACTCAACCACTGCCAAAGGGTCTTAAATGTAGGCACCAATTACGCCATAACAATGAGTTCTATTATGAATGTTGAAACAAAATTATACCTCCAAATGAGACAACCATAATTCCACCAAGAATCTCGAATGACAAAACTTACAGTGAATAAATAGTTTGTACCAAAAACTTTGTTTCGAATGAAAACCAATACAAATACTTCACACCTTATAACTATTTGAATTCTATTCATAGATCTGGTTGATATTCACACTTTTTGTTTGAATGATTATGCTGGGAGATGAGAATGGTGTGTATATATAAATGTTGTTGGTGGTCTCATCCATTATGGGGCCAACCCTAAGTGCTCGTGAAACTAGTTTTAGTAATTGTCTGACCAACAAATTGTGACTGGAGTCATATTAAATTTTGTTCCATGGTTCCATGTTGCCATGTCATATGAGCAGACTCAGTGAATATTTGAAACTCCATGACCATGTGACCATGCCCATATTACCGATACCTAAAAGTCACAGGTTATTTCATTGATGAAATCATCACGATGTTATCAAGCGACGTGGTTGTCCATGAGGGGTGTCATGCATCACCCTATTTTCAAACTTTTCACAAACCAAAATATTCTAAATCATCATGTCATGTGGAAACCCCTAGTGTTATAATGTCAACATGTTGATGTCATCTAGATGAAGTGACATGTGGACTATGTAAGAGTGACACTTGTCATTCATCGATAAGTACACATCATCATAAACAAAATATTACCACATGTCATCATCTGGTTGGTCTGATGGGACTAATTAAATTTCAATATCTTCATGTTCATATAGTTGTTGGCCTGATAGGAGCATTGTTAAGAGTGCTAAGACATGCACATTATTTAATAGTTTTAAATAGTACAAAAATTAACGTTCCCATGGCTATTTATTACCCTATCAAATGGTGGATCTTCCCTAAACTTGAAAATTGTTTAACACATTAAATGTTTTTGGTTTTGGTCCTAAATTTCACTCCATCAAATTAATACTAAAACTTGAATTGGATGTAACTTCTCATCTGAGAGGAATTTTTCAGAGCATGATATACCATTACAAATGTCTTAATGATATCTATGAAATGATGTCATTTGTAGGATATTTTAAGATTCATAGTTTCATCAAAAGATCAAATAAATTCAAGCATCAATATATTCATGTGATGAGACCTTGTGGAAGACTCAGATGTGATATCACTTCATAAAGAATCTCGTTGCTTCTGAGGTCATCAACTATTTTCACTTTATCATGCATCCCATTGACTTAGACGACATATTTTTTACATTAAATTTGATAACAATAAGTCCAAAAATAAGTCTAAATTAAATATGTGGGATCTCTTCTAAAAATATTGGACTAGACCTTAATGAACAAGTCAAGACTACATCTTTACAAGGTTAGGAATATAGAAAAATACAAGAGAAAGTAATAAGGAAAATTAGCCCAAGAAGAGGATCAAATTATGATATGAATAGTGATGGTCTGTTTGACTTTCAAAAATGAAATATATATCAAAAATGTGCAAATAATTAAACAATTGATCCTAAATTAGCATCACAACAAGAAATTTTTAGACACATGTTTCATTAAATTTGGAATTAAACAATGGATCTAGAATTTCAAAATAACCAAAAAACTTAATTCTTGTGATGTCCTTGTAATAAAATATTTTCAATTTTAATGAAATATGTGTCTGTATCAAAAACTTATCATAGAACTCAGAAAAGGATTTGATTATTCAAGGATGAAAGAAGAATTATTTGAGTATTTACGAAAATATTCAGAGTGCTAAAAGGTTAAGTTGGAACACCAACATCCTATAGGGTTATTAAATCCCTTACCTATTCTTGAGTGGAAATGGAAAATTTTTTCTTTGGATTTTATGACACGATTACCTAGAACTAGAAGACAACACGATTTTATCATGGTTGTAGTTGATAAATTAAAGTAGCACATTTTACACTAGTGTACTCAACATTCAAAGTTGTTCACATAGCTGAATATTTATGGAGTAGATGTTCAAATGTCACAAGGTACCAAAAGAAATCATTTCTAATAGAGATGCAAAATTCACATAAAAATTTTGGAAGTTGTTTTCACTGGATTAGGTACACAATTTAAGTTTAACATTTCTTACCATCCCCAAATTTATGGAAAGAATAAAATAACTAACAAAATTTTTGAAGACATGTTTCACATATATGCAATGGATCAACCCACTAAATGGGAGGATTACTTACATCTAGTTTTATTTTCATATAATAATAGTTATCGGACATCTCTTAAGATGAGTCCTTTTGAATTATTTTATAAATGGAAATGCCATACTCCATTATGTTGTAGTCAAATAGAGTACAAACTTGTTTTAGGACTTGATCTCTTAAGAAATATGGAGTAGGTGGTTAAAAGCCTAATGCATAATTTAAAAACAACCGAGGATAGGAAAGAAAATGTTATGTGGATCATAAAATGATTCTCAAGGAATACAATGATGGAGAACATGCTTATATCAAATTCAAGCCAAAGAGAAGCACATTGAGGATAGGAACCTATGCTAAGTTAGCACCGAGGTTCTTTGGGCCATTCGAAATACTAGTCAGAGTAGGACTAATGGCCTATTAGCTAGCACCACTAGCCCATAAAAATGCATGTAATGTATTTCATGTACAAATTTTAAGGAAATATATTCACGATCCAACTCATATCATTGATTGGAATGCAGTACAAGTCGAACGAAAAGGTGAGTTCCAAGTCTAGGCTTTACAAATTTTAGATAGGAGAGAAACTTTACTCTGAAATAAATACATTATCCAAGTACAAGTGTAGTGTAAGCACTTTAGCCCTTAAGAGGCCACCTAGGAAATGGAAGAGAAAATGCAAGAAGAATTTTCTTCACTTTTTAGGAACTGATTAATGTAGAGGAAACACAAAACACAATGTTCAAGATAATGGGAGGGGAAATGTAATACCCCTATTACAATTACTTTTAATAGACTTTATGATTTTATGTTACATGTAAATATTTAAATTAGAAACAATCATTGTGGGTCCTGGACTAAATTTAAATATTATGAATCACAAATATAAATGTTAATGTGTTATTTTAAAAGATTAATTAATTTATTTGGAAATGTAATAGGAACCAACACATGAGTAGTAATGTAGCTCTATTGTTAAGAAATTGGTTAAGCTGGTTCGATTCCCAAGTAGTGGACAAGTTTAGGTGATAGTTTTAACAGTTTTAGTGTGCATAACTCCCCAAGATTCTAGGAATAATGATCACCCCCAAGAGACATTGTAACTGGAGAAATATTTTATGGTGGGTGGGGGAAACAAAAGAAACAAATTGCACGAGGTAAAGGAAATGTTGAGGGGAATAAAGAAATGAATTTTCATGAAAAATCCTAGGTCCAAGAAATGAAAGGTTAGACATTGAAATATTGGGATGTTGATAAAGTATGAGGATGAAGAAAGGAGGAAGAATAGCATCAAATAATGATAATTTTCTACTAGAATAGAAGCCTAATGCTTGCAGGGATTGCCTTAGCTAGAATTCATTGATTGGGAGGAATGTGATTGTTCCTATTATATTTTTAAGTGTTCAAAGAAGTAATTATATTTTTGTTATTTCTTTAATACTATTTTTATTATGTGCTAGCTAGTGATTAAAAATATGTGGTTGTTTGCACAAAGAATTAAGAAATAAAAAAGGTGTTTAGAAAAAAGTGAAACGAAAATAAGTAGCTAAGCATGCAGTATTAGAAAAATAAAGTAATACTAATGCATTCATTAATTTTTTACATATATTGAAGCTTTGTGTAAGTATTATGAACATTGGAAAAATAAATAACTTTGTAAATGGATTTTATTACAAGTCATCATATAAGTTAAATAGAAAATGTTTAAGTATGTTTAACATGATATAAAGGGATAAATTGTGTATTGATGTCCAACCATATGCAGTACCTACTTGTTATGTAAAATATTTTAAGGAGTAGTTGCAAAACTTATAGGTATATGTATTCTTCAGCTACCCCTTTCTACAAACATTTTACTCAAAATAAGTTTTGATGTTTTCTTTTGTTGAATGTTTTAATGGAGATAATATTATTGGAAATTGGGATATTTCAACTTTAAAATTAGGTTGTCTATATTTAAAATATATATATTTAAATCAATTAAGAGATAATTAATCTATACACCTCTCACTAAAGGCTATAAAAAATAGTCATAAAGTTAAAAGAGTTACAAAGAAAAAATATAAATATACACCAAAAAACACATTCATAAGTTTACTTAAATAATGTATTATTCATTAAATTGAGGGTTTCAAGAATCTAATTATAAAACTTACATGTTACCTCAAGTATTAAACATCTCAAAACAAGGTTGTAGCAAGATACTTATTAATTTAATACATTTGTGCAAACGATAAATTATAAAGATAATAAAAATTGAATCTCTGAAGTTATAACATACTCAAGAATGAGCATGTGAAAATACAATATGATACAGAAGAAGTCATGGCCTTCATTTTCTGCAAATTGACTAACAATTTTCCTCCCTTCAGTGGTGCAAACATAATTTAATTTTAAATAGTCTACAAATAACTTCCTCTATCAGATGCATCTATAATATTCATCATTTTTCGATAACATAAACTCTTGTATCATTGTGAATATTGTATATAACTATAAAGATTATTCCTTCATGTGGTTCTCCATATTAAGATAGGTGTTCCGCGTTGATTCTATATGAAGGGAATACATAGTCGAAATTGTATCATCCATGTAGGTGGCCTCGGCTCAAAGTACAAATAGTTTTCCTACAAAGTTTGGCTTGGTGGAGATTGATGACTTGATAAAATAGCATAATACATTTTCGAAAATTGTTAAATATAACTTAGGATCTCTTCACTTCCGTTCTCCAAGAGAAATCCTATCTCCTTATTTCATATCATTTAGTTTCCTTTCAAGTGCAGGAAGTGCAATGGCAACACCCTCGCCAAGGTGTAGGGTAATGTGTTCTAATTGTGAGAGGTAGCTATGAGCCATTCCAAACCCTAATTGAATCTTCATGAAATGTTTAGACATATAATAAATTTAATAATGTTTCACAATATGTAAACATATGGGTTTTACTAGAGTTTACAATAGGGATATTACATAGCATATCATTTCATTTTGTTATAATTCTAGTTGGGAAGTGTTGTGCAAGAATTGGATTCTTAATTAGAGTATATTAACATAGCTTGCAAAAATACTTATGAATGTTGTATGGTGTGTATCTAACAATCTTTTTTTAACCATTTTATCACAGGTATCTACATTTTCTTATTCAAATATGCAGAGAAAAATATATTTATGCAAATAATTAATGTTAAAAATAGAAAAGCCATAACCCTACTATTTATGTACAATAAGATATAATAGAAAGTTCATTAGAGAGCATCAAGTTATGGTCATGGGAAAAATATTGAAACGTGAGAAGCTAAAAGAGTTGGAAGAATTCAATATTAATATGGAAGGGAAATTTTAGTATTGGAGATAGATAGTGGATAAGATGGAAAAGGAACTTATCAAACACCAAGACCCCTCATCACCATGGTGTTACAATAACATAGGAATATATTATAGCTCATGAGATTTGAGAATAAATTCCTCACCTAGATAACTTGCAAGAGGAGAGACTAAAAGAAGTGATTTCTTTCCAAGAAAGGGAATATTACCCAAATAAGATACAGGAATGTTTTCAAGATAATTATAAATCACCTTTTATTTCGAGTGGAAGCTAATACATTGATGTAGTCAATCGTGGTAAATTCACATTTGAGTATCCATCCTCAAGGTATATTTGGTTTGCTTGAAAATCACACTAGAATAATTGCTTCCAATGTCAAGAAATAAATTAGTAATAATGACCAAGGGCTAGGAAAAGAAGGAAATGACATTTTGATGTCTAATGTTGCTCAATAGAGTCCCAATTGTGAAGGCCTATGATTTGGTAGAAAAAATTACATTATAAGTTCAATTGAAACCACATTTGTCTCAGAAGGAGGAAGCAACAAAGAATTCATTGTTATGTATCAAGCCACTTAAATATTATTGTAGAATATTGGAAGAGAAAATTAAGGGGACTATACCATAAACATACAATCCAACTCTTTGGGTTATTTGAAATCAAATTAGAATGAATCATAACAAAAAAAGGCATGTCATAATATGTTTGGTTCATTGTAGTAAAATAACAAGGGAAATATTGATAGAAATTGTTCACTCTCTAGATGGCCAAGAAACCTATGCATGAATTTTTCCTAGTAATATAGATTAGCTTGACATTAGCAGCCTAAAATTGGAGGCTTCATATATAGCTTCATCCAAATAACAATAAAATGAAGAAGAAAGTTTTGAGAGTGAAGATCAATATGAAAGAGAAGTTGCTTGCATTTCTAGCCAAAAAATCAAACAAACAAAAGTGGTATGGCATGCTATTTTTGGTTCATTCTACTAGAAGAATAAGGGCCATAATGATAAGAATGATTGACACTCTAGATGGAAAAAATTCCCATGTAATTTATTTGCCTAGGATTATAGATTAAGTAAACATTTGGATACAAATATTAGAGGCTTCATCTAGAGCTCCATCCAAAGAACAAGAAAATGAAGAAGAAATCCTAGAGAGTCAAGGTCAATAGGAAAGAGAGGTTATTTGAATTTGTAGCCCAATGAGAAATGATTTTCCAATGGTTTAGTCTAAAAAAATATTTATCTCTAACCATGGGATAAATAATATGATATGCCTAAGGAAACCTTTATTCCACCACCCTCTTTTCTTCTAGAGAAAAGGTTACACCAATTCACCAAGATTTATTGGAGGGTAGTGGAAGGTGGACAAGAAGAAAATTTAGTGAGTTGAATATTTTTGGGACCAAAAGGATACAAATGGGGGGATGTGATATAAATTAAATCTCGTAAAAATATGTTTGTAAACATTGTAATACGATTTTAATTAATTTTGTGGAAACATTAAGGAAATTACCATGGTTTACTTTGAAGTTAAAAAAACCCATTATATTGGACATACCTACAAGAAAAACCAATGAAAATGAAGGATACAATAAATAATCAAATTCAATGGAAAAGAAGAGAAGAAAGATTCAGAAGAAATAAAGAACACTATTTATATAGAGGATAAATCTAAGGGATATGAGTTAAATATAATTTGATAAGGGAGACATTTCTCCTAACCAAATACTTATATATAAACTACTTTTCATGTGAGCAACAACATATACAATTTTCTTTTTATAATTTATGATTTATCCTTATTAATTCATTTCAATGAAAATATCCTAGAACGTAATTTTCTTTTTAGTTTAATAGAACCCAAGAATATATTGAAGCAAATGTTGATCTAATTAATTTTATTGTATGATAATTATTTTTTTCTATTTAGTATCCACTTGCATTAATAAATTTACATTAGTAGATATACAGTATTTAATTTTCCCATATGAATACAATTCTATATCCACTATGGCGCTTATAAGTTAAAAAAATCTACTTATGCATTTGTATTTTACATGATCATTATTAACTTGCTTGATAGTGTAAAACATTCACATCTAAAAATGATCCTCTGTCTCGTTTGAGTAATTAGAAGTAGTAATATATGTGTGTTTACTAAACCATTCAGCCTCTTGGAATTTGGAATTTTCTTACAAGTAAAGAGAGATACCAATACACTAAGTTATCTCAATTCTTTCAACTATGCCTGATCATTAGAAATTGTATCATATCCCAATTCATAATAGTTAGTGTAGTTGAAATGATAAGATTATTTCTTTTAATTGAGTTTTTATGCACCCACAACATCGTTTCCCAATGCTTAGGGTTGCTAAAGTTCTCGGCACCATAATTGGTAGCCAATATGATTGTAACATCCCTTGGTAAACCTCGCATAAAAATACATATGATTAGAAAATTTTCACAGAATTTAATATCATGTAATATTATCAATCACTTATTCTATATTTTTTATCTAATGTCATCATTACATAAAATAACTTTATAAATGGAATAGTAAATTACATATCATAACAACCATTATTGTAGCATATTAACATAAAGCTCCCTATTGTAACCTCACATCATTATCATTATTCATTTAATTAAGCTATTCTATCACATGTTTGATGATGTGATTTTCAACATTATTCAAGTCAGAAACATCATTAGAGTAACTCATAAACAACACATCAATGGACACTGATATACCCTGGAAACTGCGAAGGGAAAATCCAACAAACATATATTTGATTAGCTGTCTCGTGAGGGTGTTCACCCCTCACTCAATGGATCTAAGGGATTCCATCCCTTGACCATTGTTATAAATCTTACAAAGAAATACTGTCTTAAATTCAAACAAAACTACCTGGATCTATTACATTAATCATGATATCAGTTACCCCAGAGTTCCTCAAATGTTGTTCTTTATGGCCTAGTTGTTCCCTGTAGTAAATTATCATGCATTGAAAATAATTCAAACTGCATGGATGATTAGTTCATTTCCTAACATAATGTTAAACATAATCTACCCTTCACATAATTCAAAACCCTTTCCTGCAATTACTACTGTCAGCAAAATATGGCATTGTGACTACAAAATATTTATCAAATCGAAATAATAAAGGTTTGCTAGTTATTCTTAAAACATCCTCTCATGTGCGTAAATAAAATGCATTCTAAGTATCAAGACATGCCTCTATTATGACAAAACACATGCATAAATTAAAAGCACAAAACTACAAAAAGCATGTTTATTTATCCATGCATGCATATGGCTATGAACCATGGATAACCATGCAAATTCCCACATACGTATGGTAAATTGCATAAATATGATCAAGGAATGCTCATTTATCCTCACTACACATGTATTATAAGAAAAGGAAAATAATTACATTCTACTTCTGCCCATAAGAACACATTAATATTGAAAAGAACATCCATGGTTATCACCATCTCTTCACACAAACAGAGGGAAATATTTCCAAAATAGACACCCCAACAACTAATATTTTATTTTCCCCAAAACACATTCTTTCCTAAAATATAAAAAACTACAACTACCTATATTATTTTAACAAAAAACAATCACAATAGCTATTATCTTTGTGCATTCAAACACATATTATTCTTCCAAAAGAAACTATCCAACAACTATTATCTTTGCATGTAAATAAATATATTTTTTCCCAAATGAAAACTAACTCGATAGATATTATTCTTCTACATATGAACACATATATCTCAAATATGATAGTTATTATTTTTGTGCATACAAATAAACATTTATTGTACAAGAAATATACGACACTAGTTATTATTTTTTTGCATGCAAACACACATTTGTTTTCCAAGAAATCCATCATAGTAACTATTCTTTTTATGCATATAGATAAATATTTCTTTTCCATAAAAGATAACACATTAACCAGGATTTATGCCTACAAATAGATCTTCTTTTCCAAAAGAAACCTAACTCAATCGTTATTATTTATGCATGAAGAGACATATTCTTTAGCAAAATAAAGCTAACTCAATAGCTATTATTGATGCATGTAGAAACCTATTCTTTACCAAAAAAAAGATAAATCACTAGCTATTATTTATGCATGCAAATACATATTCTTTTCCAAAATGAAGCTAACACACTAGCTATTATTT
>APFE030451139.1:0-17071 GCA_000404065.3 Pinus taeda | reverse complement strand
TTTGAATAAATGATATTTTTTTCATTTCTATGGAAGACAACTTTTCTTTCATAAAGGTGTGAGCTACCCAAGATGATGCCAAAAATATCTAGCAACACAATGTCAAGCTCCACTTCATCTATGAATTTTGCAGTGATGGCGAATTTCAGTTTACACTTTCTTGTAACCTGCAATTGTGCATTGTCACATACCCATCCGAGGGGATACAGTTTCTGATCTGCAACGATTTCCATATTTAAAATCTTGAGAATGTTCTCAGATATAAGATTTGCTAGAGGACCCATATCAAACAACTTATCAATCATGTTATGTTTTGAGATCACCCTTATGTGAAACAATTCTATTCTCCTCTTTTCATTTGGAGTTTCATTTTGTGAGTTTGAAGAACTAGTTCTGGAAATGGATTCTTTTTCTTTTAACCCCATGGCTGTGATTTTAGTTTCATCACCCAAATTGGATCCTAGATCCTATTGAGTGGTTGCAGTTGTCCTCTGTTTTCCCTTGTTGTTGTTTTTCTTTGGTCCCATTTCAGGATGAACCTTCTAACATAGAACTTCATCGCAAGCCTCTTTGGAACAATGTTTGCAAGTAACTTTCTCTCCTTATTTTTTGATAGACACATTTTTCTTTTCCTTCCAATTGAATGCATTTTCTTTTCCCTTACTCTTAACTGAATTTTTACTACCTTCTTTCCGGGTGTTTTTCCCTCTTGCCTCAATATGAGTGGCTTGCACACACGCATCATCTAGATTATTGGGATTATAAATTAAGCTAGTATGCCTAAAGTAATGGTGTAAAACCCCTATGTACGTCAACAATGTGTCCTATGATTGAAAATCTACACCTAACCTCAAAGACCTTTTTCTGAATTCTTGGGTGTAATCTTTCACGTGTTGACCTTTAAGCTCTCTAAAGTTATACCAATTCATGATGGATTTCTGCATATAAGCTAGAGGGTACAATTGTCTTTTTATTGTAAAAATGAAATCATTCCAAGAAATAGAGATCTTACCGTATTTTTTAATCTCGTCTTGTGTCTTTCATTCCCACCATACTAGTGATGCAACCCCCAATCTCAAGGAAGCTAATTGAATATTTATGTCATCTTATTGAAGGTTTTGAATCTTGTAATAGACCTCCAACTCATGAATCCAATTATCAAGCTTCTTTGTACTCACTTCACCATTATACATGGGCAACTTGAATTTAACATCAAGTTTTAAAAACGGATGTACCAATTCCTTTTGAAGTATGATGATTAGTATGAGTAAGGGTGGTGTTTGTGGAAGAGGGTGAAGATGCTTGTTAAGAAGAAAATGAAGAAGATGGTGGAGAGGGTGGAGATTTTTCTCCATTTATCTTACCTCCTTTTCCACTATCTACTCCTGGAGAGCCTTCTCTTTTGCGAGGTTTGGAACTTTCCCCTTACAACCTAGTATTCCTCTCTTCACAGAGGACCTTCGCCATATCTATCATATCAAAGAAAGCCTTTCTGAAGGCCTTGTCATCTTCTATCATGTTTTTAGCTTCTCCTTCATGAGACATGATCTCTGGAGTGTCAACCGCAACTCGAGGTTGAATTGGTGTTGGAGATTGTGGCAACCTTGCTCTCCTTCCACTTGACCCAACTTCAGGTCTTCCAACAAAATTTCCTTCACCTCATTTGAACTTTAACCTTGTAATCATTACATAAACTTGCAAACAATTAAATCCTTCTTTCACAAAGAAAACCTAGTCGCTCTAAGACCAAATTGATTTGATTTAGAATATTAGATTGTAGTGCTAAGATCCTTCTCAGATAATAAACAAAATGCTTCCATTATGCTTAAGGGTTCATGAATTTTTTCAAGAGAAATGGAGAGTTTTTATGTTCATTTTATGTGCAATTTAACATAAATAAGAAAATGAATAGCATCATAAACATGTACAAGACATCATCAAAAACAAATTACAATAAGCACATGATAAAGGAGTTGACCCCTCCTTGGCTATGTCTCCTTGGTCCAGCATCGAATGGCTTGGGCCTCTCTATTATGCTCAAAAGTGTAAACATTTATGTTTACATTGCTCAATTGCTTTTGAAACCTGCTCCAATGAGTCAAGAATGTCCAAAAATGGCCATCTAGACTCTTTTTGTATCCAATTTAGTGGAAAAATGAAGAAGTTATGACTTCTTGTTTTCCCATTATTCGCTCCACAAATTTCTCCATTTCCATCATGATCCTACAAATTAGCCACAAAAATGCGCTAACTAAGTCAAAATTTCGCCGTGTGATAGGCCAAAATTTGTCATCTAACTATTTCATCACAAATCACAATTGGTGAGGAAACCAGTGGGCTTTATAGTTTGTGAACATGATCAGTAATGTGCAATTGCGATGTGGCAGGCCTGACGGATGTACTAACTCCAACCGATAAACATATCGCTTTGGGGAACCTTTCGCAAATCATATTTTGATAAAGTATTAGTGATCCATATATGACATAATTATATTTTTCTATGAAGTGCGATAGCGATACGTGATCCATCACATTGCAACTCCAGGGAAAATCGGTGAATGCCTTTCCACCTATCTTTCGTGAAGCACAATTGTGATCTGCGATCAATCGCATCACATTGCAATACTTCCCTACTCGTGGCTGATTCTTTAATGTCTTCCCGCCTATCTTATCGCATCATACCTTGGCTATTATGGGGGCGATTTTTAATGCCAACCCACCTACTACATTTGATTTGTGAAATGTGGGGGCCAATGGTAGGATTCCACTTGGTGACTCCCCATTCGTTGAAGCGGCTTGCCACATCATCCACTCCTGCCATGTGTCCAAGTCAAACCTAAACTTTGACTTTCTCTAACTTCTGCACTTGAGCTTGGATTTGAGCGTCATTTGCACTGTTGGATTTAAAATGACGAGCTATTCGATTTTCACTATATGTGCAGTTACATACACTTAGTCGAGGTCACAGTGTTTTTGTCTCATAATTTGGTGGTATGGACCCACATAGGTTAATTTGCAAGGGATGTTAAGCATGGCTCAACTATTGTTGTTTTACTAAGGTTTGGACTTATGTGAGAGCCTAAGCTGTTAAGGGTTTATGAAGCACATTATGATGCTATCACTCAAGAGTTTTCAAGTTTTCTAATATAATGCCTAATGGTAAATTTGTAGATCTACAAAGTTCTTAGGCAAGATCCTTTAAAATAGAATTATATGTCTCCATCATACCCAGTTCATCCAGACCATTTGCATGAAAAGAGAGAAAATAGAAAAGCCTCCCAATATTGGGAAATTTACTCATGAATTGAACCTTCACTTCAACACGTGAAAGAAAACATCCATTGAAGAAAATTCAAGTCAATTATCAAAACATAAGACATGATTTTCTTCCCATAGAAAATACAATGAAATTCTCAACCATTTAACTTATTATTACATGATGAAGGCTCATACACATAATCATAAAATATCAAAGAATTTCAGTTAGCAATATTCATGCACAAATATCTTGCTAGATGATTTTATGTTGATTTGTTTCTAAATAATCAACATAGATCCATCTTAAGTTGGGATATACCAAAGCATCTCTTTTGGAATGTAAAGCTTGAGAAAATGTTTGCACCTCAAGAGTTTGATTCCTTACCCTTCATAAATATTAGGTTAATATGGATCTATGCTAGATTTCTTGAAGAACTCATTCTTCACTAGTTCAATCAGAGGTATAGGTGTTCTTAGCTTCTAGATTTCTAATTCAAAACTGAAAGGAGAAGGAGACTTGTCAAGGACTCTTACCTCATGGGCTGGAGCTTTGAGGATGATGGGATCAACTGTTGGTTGCTTCTGCTTATTAGTTTATTGTACTGCAGGGACATGAGCTCTTTGAACAGGAGTTTCCTTGGCATTACTCATCTCCGACCTCAGATTATATTTGTGCTGATCTTCAGTTTGTAGAACAGCTTCACTGTCCCACTCTTGGCTAATCTAGTCATTGAATAATGACTTTTCATAGGTAGGTAACGTCAAAAAGGGGTCACTGCCTCTGTCTTCCATACAATGGATCTCATCATCTTAATCAAACTACTCCTCTTCCATGACTATATTTTGGAAAGCAGTCTTCATCCTTTGGTCTTCATCGACATCTTTGCTTCTTTGCAAAATCTGCAACTGCTCATTAGCTCTTCTATATGGATTTGGATTTCTAGGAGCATAGGTATCAAGAACTCTTCCTTTCCAAGGACGTTAATTACTCTATTATCTTGGTCATTTTATAAATGTTAGGATCTAAAGATGATGAAGACTCACCCCTCTGTCTACTTCTATCAAAATTCCCCTTGAGTTTCTCTTCAGCCATGATGTTTGATTCTACTTCCAAGATCGCATCTTGCATATCATCCAATGTGGCAGATCGCCTCTCCCTCAATAGTAGACAGAGGTCCAAATCAAAAGCACAAGCATGGGTGAGTTTAGCAGAGGTAGTGGTGGGTTTTACTTCAGCTGGTCTCTTGTTGTACATGTGGTTAAACCTCTTATTAAAATCAGACAACAACTCACCATTTTCCCTCTTTAAGTTCCCAAACTTGGTGTGGTACTAGAGTAGATCCTTATCCCCCAATGCTTTAGGAATGAATCATCTAAAGCCTCAATAGCTATTATAGACCTTAGGGTCAGTTCTCTAAACTATTTTCTAGCCTCTCCATCTAGATTTTGGACAAAGACTCTCATCCACGCATCATATTCACTAATGTCCAGGTTATCGGCATAGCTATAGAATGACTCAAGATGTTCCTCAGTTGTAACACCTTCAGTCCCAGTGAACTTAGGAATATATTTCCAATTTTCTCTAGTAGGCATGGCATTCAAATGAGCGGGCAGTACTAGAGGCCCATACCTAACAACTACGATTCTTTCCATTTCGGTAGGTGCTTGCAGATCGGCCATATCTGTGGTGGCTATAAGAGTACTGGAAGTCAGAATGAAAGAGGAAGGAGGAGTGACTGATAGGACTAAAGGGGTATGAAGGATAGGAGGTGAGGTTTCATTTTGGCTTGCAACAAAAGGAGAACCTAAAGAGTAAGGAGCTTTATGAATCTCTAAGATTTTTTCTTCACTGCTAGTATTAGAAGTTATACTCTCAACATGTATTTTTTCTATTACAGGATTTTCTTGAAGAGATATAGGAGATTGTTTATAAATACCTGAACCTGATGCTCCTTTCTACAACACCTTTCTCTCTTTGATGATTTTTTTAGGATCAGATACAGGGTCAGCTTGTGGCTTATGAGGATTTCTCCGAGTACACCTCACAAACTGAGCCAGAACTAGGAAGTGGAGTCACCAAGAGGTTTGTCCTTCAGTATCGTCGCTAGATAGATGATTACAAACGAAAAAATGTCTACACTTTGTCTATCATCAAAGCTGGATTTGTGTCATCTCACAGGGAAGCTGAGCCTTAGTCTCCTCTCCTCGGCAATGGTGCCAATTATGTTATCACTCCAGGAAGCTCTCCTAGGTTGCAGCTCGGAGATGCTTGGTAACATATAATCTTCCATATTGTTCTCGGAACTATTCGAATGGATGAAGGTTTGGATCAAGCCAGGTAACCATTTTGACTCTGTTTTCACTCTAGACATGCATGAACACCGTGAGCTTGACAAGGCTTTAGACCACTAATGCTCAATATTTTATAAATTCAATGGATAGATGTAGAATACTTACTGTACTGGTAGATGCATACATAAACATATATTAATAGCTAGCTACACGAAGTAAATGAAGCTTACAAATCCAATGTATCAATGCAGAGATAAGATGATAGTTATGTGGCATTACACACACAAGAAAACATGAATAACCTATTCAATTTCAAATCCAATTTATCAATGTAGAGAAAAGATGACAATTATCTAGCATTAGACATAGAAGAAATCATGAATAGACTATCCAGGTGCAAGTTTAGGACAAATGAGAAAATGGGAATTGAACATGCAATAACAAAAGAAGCTTGTATTACTAGAATGAAGATGAGACGTGCAAGGAACCAAGTATCAACAGTCTCCAGAAGTTGAACCTTTCTTACATTTAACTTTAAGCCATTTATAGTCCTTTTACAATGCTCCTAAGCTCTCAAAGGTTGAGAGTGTCTTAATTTATCCTCTATGTCTTTAACAACTTGATGCCCTAACCAAGCATGCATGGGCTTGGAGGTTTGTTCTTCTAACAGCAGAGTAACTACATTGTGGTAGTTCATTGTTCTATCTAGGAGCTCGCTTGTGCAAGTGATGCTCCATGATCATTTGTTGGTTCGAATGACCTACGCTATCGATAACCCATGATCGCTTCTCAATCTCTGTCTCCCGACAACTATTTTTTGGCCTTTGTTTTGTGATGGAATGAGTCTTCGGGCATCCATAATCCCTTTAATTATTTATAATGACTATTTTTTGTTTTACACAGAAAACATTGCACATTGTAAAATCCTACCCATCTCTTTTTATTTTGGACTTCAAAGGTATTCAGATACTATTTATTCCCCTATCGAGCCCATCCTTATTCGTATCGCAAGTCGTTGATGGCCCATTCTTAGTCTCCCCTTTATATTTGGAAATATGTTAAAACATTGGATATATATTAAAAAATGGATTTGGCGGACTTGAAAATATTATATATTTTCATTCCCGAACCCTTTCAGGTCTAGGTCTTATAACATTGGCGGTGCTCCAAGGTTCCCTTTGTATTTCGTTAAATAATGAAAAACTACGTAAATGGATTAAAAATGGCCTTTCTTCGGACTTCAAATTTTATGCAATACCATGTATAATACCATCAGTTCTAGTTCATCGAGTCACACACATATATGTGTAAATTCCCTGCCCCATGGTGTTGCTCCGATACGATATAGCGATTCAATCTAATCACAATCGCATATCACTCATGCCTCACGCCATTGATAGCATTCTTCGTTAATCTCTGATAGTGATCCTATGATATGACGTGGGCCATCAATATGCACACTTGATCGTTTTGCATCACTGATCACCATCACAAGTTCCACATGATCTGCCCTTAATCTGCCAATTGCCTCCACCGATTGCAACTAGCCAATTGGAGATCATTGATCAAGGGTGTCTTCCGCCCAACGTTAAGTCCTTGTGTGTGTTGGCCAATTGTGATTTGTCGATTAGATCTAGGTCGTTGATCGCCCAGCTGTGCATTTCTCTATTTATGCCTCCGCTACTTGGTTTTTCACTGTTTTTATGTATTTATGGCCTCCCGAGAGTACATTTCCGCCGTGCTAAGGGTTCTTCTCCTACGCTGGTTTTTATCCATGGCATGATTTTATTATCTTTCAAGGAATTTAAAGAGCATATTTGGATTCATTTTTAGGCCATTTTCCAACAAGGCTAATAGTACCTATGTTGTCTAGCTAATTGATTCATTCTCTGCTATTGTGGTTCAATGCGGTAGATGGAATTATTATTCTAGTGATGGGCTCCTCTTCAGCTTGCTAGCTTTTTGTCTTGATTGATTATTTATTGGTACATCTTTTCATAGTGCTAAGGTTCCTCAAATCCTATGAACTTGAAGTTCATGTTTCCCATAGAAGATTCTTATGCTCTAGAGTATGCTAGGGATTTTTTGTTTCCTTGAGACCTTTGACTGTTTAATATCTCATCTAGATTTATTATTCCTTTTACAATTTTTTCATTTATACATTTCTTCCTCAAGATAGTTATATTCGTATCCATGGATCAAACCTTGAAGAACTTCTTTCTTTCCTTTAACTTTTTCTGATTTGATTTTTAGGGACAAAATTTCATCCTTGAATTTTTTTAAGATTGTTTCCTTATTTAACTAGAACAACTCTTGTTTTTAATGCTTGCTCTCTTCTTCTAGTTTATCACATGTCCCTTGTTTTTCTTCTAGTAGAAAGGATAAATTATATTTTCTCCTAATTTCTTCCTCAAGTTTTTCTTTTTGATAAGTAAACTCCTCATCATTAGGGTTTTACATACCTGCTTCAGTACATTTTAGTTGTTATTTTAGATTCTTGTTCTTTCTCGTTGCCTTCTTTAACTGGTTAAGAGCACTGCTGAGTTCATTGAGGGGATCCTTACTAAGACTATGCCAATCATCATCGAATAAATTAGGCTGACAGACTTCCATAGGTGTTATGGGCATACGGGACTAACTGGATTCTCACCATATGAACTTGTGTATGGAAAGAATCCTTTGTTCTCCATTGAATTTGAAATCAAGACACTAAGGACAACCTTGCAGGACAATTTGGATTTTGGTTACAATAAGAAGGAAGAGATTGAACCATGAATTGGAGGAGAAATGGTTGGGTACTATACAACAGATAGAGGTTATCCAGCAAAAGAGAGCTAAGTGGCATGAAAGATTTATAAAGAAGAAGAAGTTCCAGAAAGGAGATTGGGCTCTCTTATATGACTCAAGGTTTAAATACTTCAAGTGTAAGCTATACACCAGATGGCTAGGTCCTTCTGAGGTAGATGTGGTCTTTAACAATGGGATTGTAAATTTAGTAACCATTCACAGTGCGAGGACACCATTGCTTTCTAATAGGCACGTGTTTGGTTATATAAAATGCCTACCTCAAGGGATTCATTTGTCAACATTGTCACCAATTTGGATTTATAGATGAGGAGAACAGGAGAAAGCCCCCCTTTGCTGGGAGAAATTTGATTTTTCCAATAATTGTAACAACTGAAAATCAACTTTGCTTGGCAGCTGTTACAGCTTCAAAATAATAATAATAATCATAATAATAATAATAATAATAATACCCTGAAAACCTTTTTTAGGTGTAAAGATACACTTTTGTAGCAGTTGAAAACCACATGGTGGTTGACGTAACAACATCTGTCAATACAAAGCATATCTTAAGATAAGCATTACATGATATTTTCTTCTTTATCTTTTGTAGAAATTAAAATAATATCAGCAAAGACTTTTTGGAAATAAAAGAGATATTATAATAAGTACCAGTACAACCCCATGATCTTCATCATTTTCTTATAATTTTTTTTCCATAGTGATATATATATAATATTACTAATAATATAATTTTTTCCAATTTCACTAGTTTTTATAAATACCGTTATATTAAAATTTAACAATATTTTAAATAGAAATAAAATAAAAATAAACATGTACATATATAACAAATAGATAAACAACGCCTGTAATAAATTGAAATTAATTAGTAAAACACAAAATTGTATCCTCTTATTACATTTTAAAATATTTAATAATATTCAGTTGATCATCACTTATATATGGTTTATATCATGAAACATATTACAATATCATTTTTCCTTACCTTACAGTAAGGACAACTTGAACTCTATTTATTAACTCTTATTATTAATATTATTTAGAAGTTTATTAAATGATTGAGTTGGTAAAAGTGCATAAATTTACCTCTCCAATTGAAACGTACAGAACCACAATGTTTTGATTAGAATGTCATCATGGCTGTCGGCTTTGAAAAATGATTACAACGGTCATGACTGCAACCCAAGGAGACTATTTATCATATCCCTCGCTGACCAAAATCAATATCATCCATCGAACAAAGAGTAACTCAACATTGATTTGAAGTAGGTATTAGCGAGGAGAGCCATCGAACAGAAAGTAACGCAACAATGGAACAAAGCAATGGAATTAGGGACACAGTCCTTCTTATTATGAGAATGGTGGACGCTGATGTAAATGGAGGAATTATTTCTCAAAACCCAACAGCCACAGCAACAAATGAAACTCGCAGAATTCAAGATGAGAATTTGGTGTCTACTGTGAGTGTTAAATGGAATTTGGCGTCTACTGTGAGTATATCAGAAAATATTGATATACATAGATTAGATGATCGATGGCGTGGAGACAATGTTGATCGTTTCGTGGAAACAGAAGATGAGGACTATCTCAGAACATTTATATTTCCTCACAACCTTATTGTTGTTCGATACATAGAAGATTTTCGGAACGAACAAGCTGAAATTCAAATTATATGGAATTCCAGATTCTCATGGTCTGACATCAAACAATATGTAGAAGACTATACGTCTAACTTCGATTTCAGATCTGAAACGATCACTGTTAGAAGCCTTTCCGAGGAGGAAAGAGTGAATAATATTAGTGTAGCAGTGGATGGGTTGCCATCAATTATTATTAGCAGCGAAGAAAGTGAAAACGGTGACGGAGTGATATGCCCAGTGTGTCAAGACCCATTTTCCAGTACAGACCCTGCAAAACAATTGCCGTGCAAACATCTGTTTCATTCGAAGTGCATTCTCCAATGGTTTCGTCGTAAAAATTCATGTCCAACCTGCAGACGTCAGCCTGCGTTGCTTAGCATTAATCCCGTGGATTAATTATTGACTTGACAGAGTAGTTTTTTTCGTTGACTTTACCTTTTTAGTATTTTTTTTTTATAAATTGAACTTTCCTTAGCAGAAGGATGTAATTTGTTTTTTATTAATTTTAATTTAGATGTTGAAAGAGGCTTGTTTGATTCAACCTGGTGAATCAACAAAGGCTGTCTGGACTAATTTAGTAAATTGTGAAGAATAAAATGAAATTTTAGAAAAATCGTATAGTTTATGTAATATATGTGGGAATGAAGTTGTATTATTTATATATCAAAAGGTTAAGAAATGTTAATTTATGTTTTAAATTTTTTATTTAATTTAATTTTTATCAAGGATTGTTAGGATTACACATCATACTAAGTATTATTAATGCTTTTAATTTTTAGCATATAATTTTTGGGTTATTCATTTTCTCAAGAATAGGAAGAATTATACTTCACTAGTTATTGTGTCAGGCATTAATTATGATAAAGGATAACTAAAATATTTATTGCTAATGCATTAATATTTATAATATCTAGCAATTATTTTTCTTCCATTTAATTATCCTTTCTCTTTACTATATGTTATCCTGGCATGTGAAATAAAATATCATTAATACTTTATGTTTTGTAACACTGAATATAATTCTGAATTTTAGATATGAAAAAATTATTGAAATGGCACAAAAAAAAATTATTTTGTAACACACCCCTACCTAAATGCCACCACATCATGGTAGAATAAGGTGGTTACTATGTTGACATAAGATCTACGGTATTGTTATGGAAATGGGCTCTAAACATTTTGATTTTTTAAACTTGTTTGAAGCCTTAACTAGACATAATTTTGTGTCTATCTTGTCAAGATGATTCTAGTGATATAAACTTCTACTTCAATTGGACTTCTCGATAAAAAATTATGGCAGTCTTAGTTCTAATGAATTCGAAAGGTTCTATGTCACCACTTCACCATGTGGAATCCAAGCATTGGTCGTAACCATCCTCTCAACACCTCTTGGATTGGGTGTATTAGTTTTAGACTCGTTCATGGGTTTGATTTTGACAACACTGTGTAGTGTTCATTAATAAGAAATCGATTGGGCTCATGTATAGGCCACTACATTGTGAGATTACATCATCTCACACTCATGTGTCTAGCCACTTCATCCCGATATTACATCATATTTCACTCACATGTATGTCACCACAACCTGAGATTAAATCATCTAGCACCATTTAACTCACACCACACCTTTAAATTAGTGTGGAACAATTTCCAGGCTAACGTGTCCTAGTGTGTCTTTGTCAATGGTTTCATTTTTCAACTCTGAGGATCCTTTCTACTTCCATAACAACCCGGTTGTCATCCTCACACTGTCACAAACACTGCTCCCTGCTACCTATAGCAGATGGAGTTTAGGAAAGACATATTGTCATCATTTTCTGTGCTAGTTTTTTTCTTCAAAGCGATGCCCAAATTTTGTCCTTTTCCGTTGCCTCAAATCCTCCACACGAATTTTGGGCCTTTCCAATGGCCAATAAAAGTATTCCATCTAACCTCGACCTTCTCCACCCCATCCACTCTGCCATGCTAGTTGAGTCAACATTAGTCTGACCTCTGCCCAACGTGGCCATTCGAAAGCTTCCATGATGTAACCTTTGTTCTTACATCATCCTAAGTTTCATCTCGACCATTTATTTCTCTCACTTATTCCCAGTAGTTAAGCATATAAGCTTTAGCTCTTAGTCCCACATTGTGGTCATATGACTAGAAACTAGATCTTCAAACCAAAGTGTTGCACTTCTCGATAAAATCATCTAGTATCATGGATTAGAATAAGAGGCCAAGGATAAGAGAAAGGACCTTTGATCTGATTTAAAATATTATATTGGAGTGCTAAGATCCTCCTCGGATTATAAATAAAATGCTTTCATCGTGCTTAAGGATTTATTAATTTTTGCAAATGAAATGAAGAGTTTTATGTTAATTTTATGTGCAATTTAACATAAATAAGAAATGGAATAACATCACAAACATGTTCAAAACATCATAAAAAATACATTACAACAAGTACATGATAAAGGAGTTCACCCCTCGTGGGGTACGTCTCCTTGGTCCAGGTACAAATGTAAATATATATGTTTACAATGCTCAGTTGCTTTTGAATCCTGCTCCAATGAGTCCAAAATGTCCAAAAATGGCCATCTAACCTAATTTTGCATCCAATTTGGTGGAAATATGAAGACGTTATGACTTCTCCTTCTTTTCCCATCACTCGCTCCACAAATTGCCCCATTTCTGGCACGATCCTATAAATTATATGCAAAAAGGTGTTAACTGAGAGAAAATTTCATCGTGTGGCAGGGCATAATTTGTTGGTTGATTGTTCCATCGCAAATCGCAATCAATGAGGAAACTAGTAGGCTTTATAATCTGTGAAAACGACTGGTGATATGCGATTGTGATGTCACAGAACAGACAAAAGTATTAACCATAACTAATAAACATATCTCATCCATGATCGTTTCACAAATCACAATTCGGCATAGTATCGACGGTCCATATATGCAAGACATCGTTTTTTCTGCGAAGTACGATTGTGATTTATGATCCATCGCATCCCAACTCTACGATCAATCCCTTAATGCCTTTCAGCCTATCTTTTGTAAAGTGTGATTGCTATCTGCGCTCTGTTGCATTGCATCGCAACCCTTCCCTACTCAGGGCCAATTCCTTAATGCCTTCATGAATGTCTTATTGCATTGTACCTTGGTTGTTCTGGTGCCGATTTTTAAGGCCAACTCACTTGTGACATGAAATTTGTGAAATGTGGGGGCCACTCGCCGTATGGCACTTGGTGCTTCCCCATTCGCTAAAAGGCCTTGCCACATCATGCACTCCTACCATGTGTCCAATTCAAACCTGAACTTTGACTTGCTCTAGCTTCTACATATGAGCTCAGATTTGAGTGTCGTTCACACTGTTGGATCCATACTCATGAGCTCTTCGATCTGAAGTTCAGTTATCAATATGATGATACTTTGATTTTTGAGCCTAATTTTGAGAATCTCATCACTCCTCCCCAATTGAATTCTTTTGGATCTCAAAAGATCACTTACAATTGACCAGCAAGGGAGTGTACAGTTCCCTCAAAAGATCACTTTCAATTGACCAGCAAGGGATTTATACGCTTGAGCCCCACTCGAAGATAATCGACCCTTACCATTCTAGATGTCCTTGTTCTTCTGTCAAGTATAGTGTCTTGCTGAAGCTCATCAGGGAATTCTAGAGAAAATTATTCAATAGAGGGAATTTGAGTATTCTCTCCTTGATCTTCAATCAAATGAGGCTCATACAACCTTAAATTCTCAACATTAACAACAACATAAATTTACATATATGAAGGAAAATACCACCTCAAGGCAATGTTACCAATTTTTTCCAAAATTTTGAATGGAGCATATCTAATTCATTTTAGCCTTTTACCTTCTCTTTGGAGCCTCTCTTTATTAATGTGAATCCAAAATTCATCACCAGCTTGGAACTTGATATCCTAATAGTGCTTGTCACGCCTTGATTTGTACTTGCCTTGGCTTTTCTCATGTTATTCTTGAACCTTTTGGTGCACTAATTCGATTTGTTAAATGAAATTTATTTCTTTGTCTATATCGCTATGACCTTCAATAGAAACATTTTTTCCAAAAATAAAATCCAAAGGAGATTTAGGCAGGTATCCCATGCATGCTTCAAATGGTGAAATTTGAGTTGAAGAGTTCTTGTCTCAGTTGTAAGCATGTTGAATATACTGAAAATGTTCATCCCACATCTTAGGATGCTGGCTACAATACCCATGAAGAAAATGTATCACTCTTATGTTTACCACTTCTGTTTGACCATCTGTTTGTAGATGAAAAGTTGTACTCTTTCTGAGTTTGGTGTCCATCAATCCCCACAATATTGACCAAAATTTCCCAACAAAGCAAGAATCTCGATCATTAAAAATGGATGTAGTGTTGGAAATAATACTGAGAGGTGGGGTGAATCATTATTATCATATCAAGAATTTTGCTTTTTCATAATCATATTTATATACGCTTCTTTACAAAGGGGAACTAGCGTGTACAGACAACTGTCTTTAAGGCAACCAATGTTTATGCAGTAAACTTATGATTCAGTTAGCTCATCATATGTGGATATTTAATTAGTGCATCAGTACTTCATCAATCATTAAACATTAACCATGTGCAATATAAACATAATAAACCATTACACATAAGAAACACACATGAACACCAAGATTTAAGGTGGAAACCCAATGTGGGCGAAAACCACTTGCTGCTGTTGTCTCTATCTTCTTTTAATAATAAGAGAATCTATTTACAACCTTGTACTCGTGAAGACTCATACCAGTACACAGGCTTCTACCTATAGAAGGTTACAACCTTCTCTCGTTTTCTAGCTTCTAGTGGAAGGGAGCTACAACCCCCTAGCTCTTGTACTAGCCAATATGTTTACTACTACATAGGTGTCTGCCTACAAAAAACTCCATTCTTCCTCTAGGGACCAATTTTCATGAACTTTTAGACTAGATGCTCCTAGCACGTATCAATACGTATGAAGACCTTGACTCATTAATAACCCATGAAAAATTTAGAAACTCAAACTTCATCAACCAACATGTAGTTAATCTAAAACAATTAGGTCACTATCATGAGAACACTATACTGAACCTAGAAACCTCTATCAATATTCAAAACCAACTGAACCTCAAAAGTTCATGTGTTAGACTATATACGCTACTTCAATGAAGAAAACCTACGTGTATACACTACCTTCAACCCAACTAGCATATACCTCTAAATATTATGAATCATAAAATCTCTAAATCACATACTGTACCAACCAACAATGTATTGAACATCTATTGTCAACTTACAGAACTTTACACATGCAGGCAACATAAAACACTTCTTCTCACTTATACAATCAATCAAATATCAACCTCTTTATACATTCAGTTTTACATTCAGATCTAAGAAGACTTCATTGACAAACAATAGTAAAATAGCAGCAACAATAAAGTAGTAATATTGGTCTAATAGATCAATCATCTCTAAACATCAAGATTTTCTTTTGTATACGCTATTTGAAAGAATAGAACGAGCGTGTATATTTTCTTTTCTCGAGACGAACTTGTGTACAGGTATGAAAATATTGACTTAGAACTTTGCTGCAATTCCACACTTTAGACAAACTGAGATCATGATAGATAACGAATAAAACAGATGTGAAACATCAAATCTAGCCTCAACCAATATCAGATCATTCAAGAGTAAGTCATTTCATGTCTCATGATCTTGGTCCAATATTGAACTGAAGGTGCACATAAATATTTCAGATCTAGTCCCAAACATAACCCTGCAACATAAAATATACTTCAGGTAGAATTATTCCTTAGAATCTTATTTACCTAGACATCTGGCCTTAGGATCCTCTCTTCCTTATATATTTTTTGGCCTTTCTCAATACCATGGACCGAATTCATTTAGGACCAATACCTTGGATCAAATACCATGGACCGAATACCTCGAACTAAATACCTAGGGTCAATATCATGGTCCAAAGATACCTTGTACCAAATACCATAAACCAAAACCATGGTTTTCAACATGTACGTGCTTTTCCTTCTGTGGTAGTGCGTGTGTACGTTATACGCTATTTCTGTTCAGAGTACCTGCATGTATATGTTGCTTGGACTAAGTAAACTTGCTTGTATCTCTTAAAATATTCTTACATCATCTTCTTACTTCAACTTTTTTATTCTAATCAATAGAGCTTAGTTCCATCTTCCTAATGCTCTGTACCACGACCCTATTGCCTCTGAATATTCCTGATAGACTCTTATCAAAACTGAGTTGACCTGTAGAGTTGCCATCAAGGAAAATACTTGTATCACAATGCCAAGAGGAAGGCAATCCAAAATTAACCCAAGCAATTTGAAATAATAACGGAGCAATTTGTTAAGCTGTAACTTGCTTTTTACATGGCATAAAAATACACATTGTGATGATCCTATCCATAACTACATACAAGTAATCATGACCTCTTTTTGGCAATTGAAGACCTCCTACAAAATCCATAGAAACACTCTCCCATGGTCATGAAGGAACTGAAAGTGTTGTGTACAATCCTAACTTCCTATTACTAAGCCTACTGTT
This sequence comes from Pinus taeda, assembly GCA_000404065.3. Lineage (NCBI taxonomy): Eukaryota > Viridiplantae > Streptophyta > Pinopsida > Pinales > Pinaceae > Pinus > Pinus taeda. The sequence goes on along the minus strand of APFE030451139.1, from coordinate 480 downwards.
TGCACATAATGAACATCCTTTAATAAAACGAGACATGCTTTCAAGCATACGAGGCCAATAAAAATACTTGTGTAGATGTGCAACCATATTACTTACACCGAAATGGCCAACAATAAGAGAAGTATGTGCCTCTCTTATGATGTTAACTCTTTCTTGTTGTGGAATAAAACGCTTTCTAAGATGGTATTACAAGTTATCATGCAAATGATAATCTAATCGCTCTACATGGTTACATTGACTCAAGCTTGCAAAAACATCTTGAAAGTCATTATCTAATGGATATTGCTCAATATAACTTTCATGCAAAACAAAATTATGCTCGAGTAAAGTAGTTCCACGAACAATAGGCCAAGAAAGCATATGAACAAATTTGTTGTAGATACCTTTCTTATACCTGATTACGAAGTGAAATAGTTGAAGAAAACCCATCCATCAAAAGAGTCGTGATTTCTACAACTTTGATTGAGATTGTAAGTATTT
>APFE030451118.1:0-48300 GCA_000404065.3 Pinus taeda | reverse complement strand
ATATTTATTTATTTTCATATAATAATAATATTATTAATAAATAATGGAAGTAAGAAACATTAGGTCCAAATAAATAAATAAATAACAACTATTTAAGAGTCAATCACTTAATAACTAAATTAATACAAATAATAACCGAAGGTTGTTAAATAATATTCTTTTTAATAAATGAATGGGAATAAGAAAAATATGGGATTAATATCATTTATAATATAATGAATAATATTCTTTTTAATATAATAAATGGTTTTATTACAAGTTTTTTATATACATTATTAATTTAGTTAAATATAATATTCCTAAATCTATGTATATATGAGTAAGCTGCTTAATTTAATCCATTAATTATTCTAAATGTTATTAGTATGTTAAGGTGAAAAATAATTTTTAACGGTTAGTTTTTATAAAAGGTGAGTGAGAAGTTTATTATATCAGTTAATTATACTTAATGTTATACTAATTTGTTTGTAAGATTATTTAATATATTAATTACCACTAAAATTATAAAACGTATATATATAGATATATATATATATACTATATATCATAATATATAATATATATCTAATAATTAATAATAAATTTAATAACACTAACGAATAAAAGTAAAAGAAGCCAAAATATCACTTAAACTAGATCTAACAAAACAATAAAAAATAAAAATAAGTACTAACCGCAGGTCAATAAATTCACTTTAAAAATATCAGATTAAAACTCAAGACCCATAAATCCAAAGATAAAGAAGGATAATCATACGAGTAGAAGTAAACCGCTAAAAGAGGATAAAGATAATAATATTTAAGAAATAGATCATGGTATATATAGTATATATAATCGATAAGAACACTAAGGACAGCGGCATCATCAATCAGGAAAAATGACAAGGAGAAACAAGAGACGAAGGACAGGAGAAAAATCACACAAAAACCATAAGAACAGGCGGAACGGAAGGTACCAGGGAGAACGATGAACAAACCCTAGACCAACACGGGGGGGAAGGGAAGGAGCCCTACGAAAGGGCAAGGATCCAACATCTACTTACCTTCCAGCCATCATCTCTATTAAGATTGCTAGGCCTTCGCTCAATTTCAATAGCTTCCCTCAATTTTTGATGATGGAACTGAGCCACCTTGGCAATGACTTTGGCCTCCTCAATACAGACATGGTGCTTTGTCCTTTCCACATGCTCAGCTAGGGCTGAAGACTTAGTTCTCCCATGTCTCAAGTCAGCTGCATGTTCACAAATTCTTTGCTGGATGGAGCGCCCTGTTTCCCCTATATAGGGAGTCCCACATGAACAAGGAATCAAATAAACACCCTTCATGTCTTTAGGGTTAATAGGGTCTTTCACCGACCGAAGGGAATTACGAATGGTCCTGAGGGGCTTGAAGGTTGAGGGAATATCAAACCGCCTAAGGATACGAGCAATCTTGTCCGTGGTCCCTTGGACATAGGGAAGATGGACACCTATACGACGCTCCCTAGGTTCTTTCTTTAATAAAGCAATCTTGGAGGCTTTACGGAAATCCTTCAGACCGAGGCACCTGCTATATCCGTTTTCCTCAAAGACATCAAGGAGATGGGATCTCTCTCTATCCAAACTCTCATTGTCTGAGATTCTGAGCGCACGAGTAGCCAGGGTATTAAGAACACCCATCTTCTGAGTAGGGAAATGATGGGAATCGGCATGAAGATACTGCTCAGTGTGTGTTTTCTTACGAAACACAGAGTGGGAGAGAGAGCCATCCTTCTTCCTGGAAATCAGAATATCCAAGAAAGGGAGGCTACCATTGACCTCTTTTTCCATGGTGAACTTAATCGCCGAGGACTGACCGTTGAGGTGATTGAAAAAATGATCAAGCTCCTCATGGCCATGGGACCAGATGACATTGGTGTCATCTACATATCTTTTCCAAAGCTTAGGACCCAGACAAGCTGAGGCTAGAGCCTTGGCCTCAAAACTTTCCATAAACAGATTCGCTACAATAGGAGAGAGGGGGGAACCCATGGCAACACCACAGGTCTGCTCGAAGAACTCACCCTCAAAACAGAAGAACGTAGAAGTGAGACATACCTCAACCAGATGCGCGGTGTCCGGATCTGTTAGGCGATAGATCACTTCCATGGCCTCCTTAATAGGAATGCAAGTGTACAGGGAGACCACATCAAAGCTGACCAGAATGTCCTCCGGGTCAAGCTTAATATCCTTAAGCTCCATGATGAAGGATGTCGAGTCCTTTGTGAAGGATTCAGTGCGGCCCACTAGGGGCTTAAGCTTCAGAGCCAGAAATTTGGCTAAAAGGTAGGTCGAACCACCAATGGTGTTGACAATAGGCCTTAGTGGGGCCCCTTCCTTATGAATCTTAGGCAACCCATAGATTCTCGGAGCAATGGGATTGCTCTCAATGAGCTTGCGGGACAGGGAGCCCACTGAGTTACTAGACTTGATGGCGAGAGCCACGGTCCTAGAGATTTTCTTTAGAGGGTTCTTGGCCAGTTTTTTATAACTGCCGCTATTATGAAGATGATCTAACATCTTCTTACGGTAATCCTCTTTGTTGAGGATGACCGTAGCCCCTCCTTTGTCCGCTTTAAGAACAACAATATCCTCATTCTGATTAAGGGACCTTAGGGCATCGAACTCATCCTTGCTGAGGTTCCTCCGAGGGGGTTTGGCCCTCCTAAGGGCGACAGCACAGTCCTGCCTAATGGTGTCCTTCACATTATCCAGCAAATCCCTAATTCCCTGCTCTACACCAAAAATAATGTCATCAACCGGGATTTTCTTAGGGGCAAGGGCAAAGTTTAAGCCCTTGCTTAAAAGACTAAAAACAGACGAGGAGAAGGAAAAACTCAACAAGTTAACAACTTTACTATTCCGGGAAGAAGAGGGAAGAGAGACATCATCGCTGTGGTTCTCAATGCCATCAGAATTATTCCCATTAGAACCACATAAAATATTATCTTTCCTCAAATATAGCTTATTATTAATATTAATGTCTTTTTTATTAATATTACTAGTAATTATATTCTCATTATTACTCATATTACTCATCCCTTTATTAATATTGTTAGTGTTCTTAAATAACTCCTCATTAACGCTTTTAGTATTGCATAGATTGTTAATATTATTATTCTTATATAACTCATCATTAATGCTTTTAGTAATGAATAGATTGTTAATATTATTAAGGTCCCTATTATTATAAATACCCTCCTTATACATATTATTATCTATATGAGTATAGTTACTACTATTAATATTACCATTAAATGAATTTTCATTATAAGTGATGACTTCATTGTTAGACTCATTATCAAAGCTACTTTCCAAATTGAAAACCATCCTAGAATTAGAAGAAATTAAATCCAGCCCATTGCAATAACTCGACCCACTACCCAGCGAATTGCAAATACTAGACCCATTACACAGACCCCTATTCACCCTACCCGAAAACCTATAAACACCACAACGGCGACCACCGGCAAAATCAGAACTGAGATCACGACTTACCTTACCAATGCTAGACACCCTTCGTGCTGAATCCACATGCACGAGCCCCGATTTAATTAACTGTCTGGTCAGCGGAATCCGCATAGGCTCCGCGGACTTAGAACGAACTCCACCATCGCCCACTGCATTATCCATTGCAGGTGAGACCGTTCCAGTAGGCGAGCCCGCTTTATCACCAAGCAGGTTATATCGGCCACGCAACCGCCTGAAACCGTCGACGATGTTGCTACCTAAATTGATCCTCCGAACGCCCCTATCTACCGAGCGGCTCCGAAGCCGAGAACTGCTTCCGCAGCTCATAAATTGGCTGCTACCGCGAAGGGGAGAAGCCGCTACCGCAGCTTCCTCCTTACGCCGGGAATGAGCACTCGATGCTCTTGCAAAATCCAGAACCCGCTCGCCCTCTAATTTAGAAACCTGATCCGCTGAGCTAGGCCGCTCCAACAGGTTAAAACGCTGGATGACAGACAGATGAGGAGAAACTAGGGACCGATTCAAGCGAGATCCGCCAGGGGGGTCGCAAACTGCCTGTCTAGATGAAGGGACAGCGGCCAACTCTCCAGAGATTTCAGGACTAACTGCGGGGGAGGAGCAAGAATTGACCACAGGGAGGGACGAAACCCAAGAACTGAGGGCCGATTTCTGAGACCCAGAAATACGGCTCCTGGAACAGACATTCTTCAACGAAACATCCCTCTCCGATTTCTTAGCTAAGACCTGAAACTTCGAAGCTTGTTTCTGCCTCCTAATCTCTTCCAATCGTACCGATTTTAATGCCGAGCAGGCATCTATTCTGGCCCACAGGGAGGGAGACATCAAGTTCGACAGTTCCAAATGCAAACCCAGAACGTCTTGAGAGAGATGACCCATAACTCTCCTAACCCTATTAATCTCAGACCTTAAAAGCACTAGACTGGCTTTTACGAACACTCCATGATTAGAAGGAGTGTGGAGGCGATGGCTGATCTGGGCGAAGGTCAGGATAACTATGGAGCCTCTCCATCTTTTCAAAAAAAGCAAGATCAGTCTTCAACTTCGAGACCTGCAAGCGTGCCCATTCAAAATGGTCCAAGGCTTGTCCAAGGCTTTTGATACATCAAATTAGCTCTACATTCGCCAGCTCCTTACACATCTAGGCTTCCCATACATGTTTATCAAATGGATTATGAGTTTCATTACCGATGTTTCATATAGTGTCCTTCTCAATGGAGCTCCCACTCCTTTCTTCTCAGTAGAGAGGGCCTTAGGCAGGGATGCCCGCTCTCACCCCTGCTTTTCCTACTCATCATGGAGGGACTCAACAGAACTATAAGGGCCAACCACAGAAGGGGTAGGATAGCAGGGATAAAAATCACGTACAACTGTTGCTTTACCCACCTTCTATTTGTGGATGATGTGCTCATATTCTTAACTGGAAGTATTGGAGACTCCACAACATTACAGTCCATTTTTTACCTTTTCCAGAAGGAAACAGGCATGATCATTAACGTCCAAATCCACCCTGACTGTAGCAAGATGTTCTCAGCTCGAAGTACAATTTGCCCTCCGTCGCTTTCCCTTTACCTTACAACCTCTAGAGGACGGGCTGAAATATTTAGGTTACTGGTTGAAACCTTTGGGCTACAAAATTGCAAACTGGATTTGGCTCATCTCTAAGGTATAAAAGAGACTAAACAACTGGTTCAACAAATACCTCTCCCGAGCAGGCGGGCTCACCCTCATAAAAGTTGTGCTAGAAGCGACACTGATATACTGGATGAATCTGGCTTGGATCCCAAGGGGAATCCTAGCCAGACTATAGAAAATCTGCAGCAGGTTCCTGTGGAAAGGCAATAAGCAGGGGAATCTCTTTGCCTGGGTAAAATGGGACACTATCGCTAGGCCTAAAATATGGGGGGGCTGGGGTATAAAAAGGTTGGACCTGTTTGTCAAAGCATTGGCAACAAAATTACGATGGAAACTCATTACCTCACACAACCTTTGGACAAAAGTAGTTTATGCAAAGTACATCTTCCCTGAAAACACTATGGACTGGATTCGAAGGGATCATAGTGCAAGCAGCGACTAGTCCATTATCTGGAAAGCGGTCCTAACCTCCCTCCCCCTTTTACAGGAAGGACTAACCTGGCGGATTTGTGAGGGAAATATAGTCTGTATTGGTGTAGACCCCTGGATTGGATGTGGGAATTCCCACAGACTCCCAACAGAGCTAATAAAATCACTATTGGATCTTGGATTTTCTCATATTCACCCATATTGCAGATCTGGCGAATTCCACTCTCTTCCAGCAGGCTTGGAAGTCTTCCCAAGAACTCCACATCCCTGGCCAGTGGTTTCATGCATGGGAGGGTTTCACTGAGGCTCTCACACAAGATCATATCAAGATAATGAAAGGGGAGGACAAAATTGTGTGGGCCTGTGCAAAAAATGGGAGATACTCTTCCAAGGAAGTGTACTTGAAACTTATGGAGTATGTCAAACTAGAAAACATACAATCATGGTGGAAAGGCCTATGGAAGCTAAAAGTTATCCCCAGAATGTAATTGCTAATGTGGACCATCCTCTTCAACGAAGTCCCCACCGGCACAAATTTAATGAAGTGATCCTTCCATTGTCCTTTTTGGTGTCACCTTTGCAGGAACAATGAGGAAAGCACGGATCACTTATTCCTACACTATCTTATTATCTCTGAGAAATGGAACCTCATCATAGCCCCTTTCCCTTCTCTCCATCACTGGCAAGGGAGATCCATCTTGGAGGCTTAGCTGGACTAGTTAGAGAGGCACAAGGGAAAAGACAGAAATCTTCCCCTTCTGATGTGCTGGGCTTTTTGGACGGCAAGGAACCATGCCATATTTGACCACAAGAAACCTATTTCGCTCTCCATCAAATCACACATCCTCACTGATTTTGACTCTCTGCCTGAAGACACCTCCCAGATCCCCTCTGTGACCATCCAACCAAAACACATTGACAAAGCACACCCTTGGGCCTACTTCGATGGTTCAACCCAAGAGAGGGATGTGGTGGGGGAGCCATTTTCCACCTGTGGGAAGGCCACTATTTCAAGATCCGAATGAACCTAGGAAGAGGCACAAATAATTTTGATGAGCTATCCACAACCAAACATCTCATACACTTTGCTCTAGAGAAACACTACTCACATCTCCATCTGTTTGGGGATTCCAAACCTGTTTGCAATTGGCTCAACAAAAATTCTCATTGCTCTGTTTTTATGTTGAGACATATCTTGGATGAGGCACATAGGCTTACGACATCTTTTGATAATTTTGTCTGTCAGCACATTTACAGGGAGCGCAATAGAGGGGCAGACTACTTATCAAAGGAGGCAGCATGTAGGCAGGAAGAGGACTGGTTGATACAAGAAGAAGTTGATGGATCCTTCCATCAATATTACCACAGACCGTTCATAGATCTACATCTTCCTTAGGAGGCATAGACACTCTTACTTTTTCACACTCCTGTTCACCTTTGTCTGGGCTTATCCCATTTTCTATCAATTGTCATCTTACATTACTGATGTTTTGGTTATTACAAGCTCTGCTCTGAGAACTTTAGACAGTAAAACAGCAAAGACTGTTTCATGGGCTTTACATTTCTGTTCTATTATCTTTTTGAGAACTACATGGCCTCCCTGCATGGAGATTACGAGGTTTTTTTGGTACAATTAATGTTTACAAATGTTACTCAGACTCACATGACCTCTGTGTGTGGAGACTGAAGTAAATTTCTTATGTTTAGTTACTGATAAAACAACTTTCGTTTTGGTCTTTTTTGAAGGCTACTAGCCTCAATGTGCATATGCCTTAGGCATCTACAAAATTTAATTTCTCACTTTAATAGAAATTACGACTTTTTCCATGGGAAAAATTAGGAACAATGCATCAAAATGAAATTTTAAAGGGGTACATAATCCATAAACATTGCATGTGCACATATAAATATGCAGGACTATCCCACAACTCCTTATTTAGTCTTAAAATGGACCATTATATTATAATTATAAAAACTCCACAACATCAAACAACATCCTTCTTAGAATACATATCATAGAAGATTACAACAAGATAAACTATTAGTCTAAACATATGCAGAGCTTCACTCTTCACTGCATCAACATCACAAAATATTTTTTTGACATCTCTCTCTTCATACTTAATCCTTGCTTCTTTTATAGATGTATTATCAACCTCGCTTGATTGATTTGATCCATCTTGACTTGTTTTATCTCACTAAGTTGATTTGGTACATTCTGTAAAAACTTAGTGCTTTGATCCACATTTCTTTGATCTTTTCAAAATCAATCATGAATATTAATCTTTTACAGATGCTCTAGATCCCAAAGAAACTAATTTTAGCTTTCTTTCTACTATTATTTCTTTTTTGTCAACTTCTTGTTAGTTTGATCCTTTCCTTTTCCGTTTTCACTAACCATTCTGGAAACCATTTTTTGATCAAATATATAATAAAAATATATAAATAATGAAGATCCCAACAAGCCTTGATCACAATCATTGACTCATCCTTGTGAATCTTCTACTAGTGAATTCGAACCTGGCTATGGTTGTGTTTCCTTTTTTGATACCTCTCTTTCATGGGTTGTTGCTTTTACCTTCAAATGGAGGACCCGACACTATTATTGTTTGCAAGACACCAACTTTAAAAGTGGTATAACAATCCATGGGGGTTTTCCAAGTATCAAGAATGACAACAACCTGGTTGATAAACTGAGAAGTATTTTTAGCATTAGCCTATTCTATGAGAGCATTAATCACAACGTGCCACTGAGCATTTCCTTCAGAGTTAAATTGGCCCAATTGAATGAAATGCTTCTAAGCAAGTGGTCAAAGATTGTGTAACACAATTTTAGCTACATTTGAGTCTTCCTCTGACTGATGAATCTTATTGTCTAACATGTCATCTTGAGAAAATAATTCCTTTTCTTGGGTCAAATTAGGTGTACCGAACACTTTATCAAAGATTCATTGTGTTTGCTTCTGCAACTCATACAAGGGATAATTCTTCTTTACAAGTAGACTAGCCCAATCCTAGACTTGCCAAAATATTTTTTGTGAATCATTAGTCAACTATTTGAGGGTGGCCCATAAATAAGAGCCATCAACTAAATTTTGATCAATTTGTTCTTTATAGTAAGTCACAGGATCTAAGAGTGCCTTGTGAAACTCCGTAATTGTACCACACAACTCCCAATTGGTAGCAACATGTTTTGTGTATGTAGCCTCAATGTACTCACACTATTCAACAAGATGACATATTGATAAATATTCAGGTGCATTGGGAAAGAGTTTAGTAACAATAGGCCACATCTTATGAAACTTCGAGATTATATCTTCAATTTGTCTTTCCAATGTTGGAAACAATGTTTAATACTGAGAGAGGGCGTGAATGATTATTAAGGCTAATTGAAATTTTTCTGCTAATTTATATTTACCATTCACACTTGGTAATCATTATGTGAGAAACCATTAACTAAACTTAATAAGAACTATATTTATCAATACAAGCATATGCATCATGAGTAGCAAACACGTGAGACACAAAGGCTTAACGTGGAAACCCTTCCGAGAGAAATACCACCAAAGATTGTTTGTTATTATGATGTAAATAAGAGAACCTACTCTATTACATCAAATTTTGTTTGTGAGCTACCACACATAGGAATGACCAACTCCCTTTGATTATTTTCTATCACCCACTAGCAGGAAGCATCAACTCCCTCCTTTTGTAAACATCTGGTTTGCTTACTAGAAGCACTGTATGAAGCACCAATTTCATGGATTTGTTGCAACCACCAACTTGAAACTCCCTGGATTTATGTAAGCCCCAAATCATAAGAAGCAAAAACCCTCAAGCCTTCCTCATACACCCACTAGAGATGGAAGCACCAACTTCTTATATGCAGGCTTGAACCCACACTCAATAAGGAGCTAATGTTCTTTGTACTTGGAAACAACTCTACCTAATTTCATCTCTCTATTCACCTCTACTTTTAGCCCTCTAATTTTCTAAACAACCTTCAACATTCAACCCTATATTATTTGAAATAGAAATCACTCATACAATGCCTCACAACACTTTTTCTTGGCATTACAACATCATACATTCTCACATAGAGCTCTCTTCTCATAGCCCTCTATTTCTGCACAAGCACTCTCAACCTCTTCTTAGAAACCCAGGCACACTTGGACTCTTCTTAGAAATTCACACTCTATACTTGGTAGTCACTCTAACTGATTTCATCTCTGCACACCTCTACAACCTTTCCTCTACTCAACCGACACAACACTCTGTTCTCTACTCACTCTGCAACATGTACTCTTCTCTCAGCCCTCTCTATTCCATAGGCTCTCTTAGCCTCACACAACAACATAGGCACAATCGACCTTCTCTTAGCATAATATGCACAAACAACCTCTCTCTACAACCCAGACTCACTTGGAATATTCTCAGTTACACTCACACATAGATCTCTCTACAACTATGTTGCATACCCCCACATTGCTTAATTGCAATATTGGGTTTTGTTCCACTACTATAGAGGGACCGATGTTATTTTCATTGTCCTTACTATGCCATCCACATTACCCAAGTGCATACTCCTACATGGATCTCCATATTATTTTAATATCTAGTTGCTTAGCCTTTGCCCCCACATTAAATGGAAGAATGGGCTCTACTCACTTCTCCATAATGACAATTAAATCTTATTCCTGCTTGCACACTCAAGGAGTACCTTTATTCATTTTTTCTTATACAAGCAACATGACACTCCAACTCTCCATAATGTACTTTAGCATGGAATTACTGAGCTTTGTCTAGTCTCTATTGCTCCCAGGTTGAGTTTCTCATTTAAATTTTCATGATGTGAGGAATATTTAGGTATGGAACTTGTGCTCATAGCCATCTTTTCAATCCAGTTCCTCTCAACATGTAAGGGAGATCAAACATGATTGTTTTGGAGTCAACTGTTCCCTCTACAAATTGTGGTCCTTTCTATGCGAAGGCATTAGTCTCTGCAAACACCATTACACCAATGAAACCAACCTTATTGTGTTCATTTATTTATCTACCAACCCATTGAACCCTTCTTCACCACATTTCAACAAACTACAGATCCATAGGTGCTAAGCCCTTATATCTATAGTGTACCTTGAACATGGTGTAAGTTCCAAAATTGGAGGACTTCAGACTAAATTTGTTGATCCATCCATGAAATTAAACATATTCCATTATATGAGTTGGGTCGCCAATGTAACAACCCTAGTGAAAATTCCACGTAATAAAAGTTAAGAAAGGAAAACTAATAACCATGGTTGATGGGACACTTATTCCAATTTGAATGTTTGGTAAAATCATAGTGATGGGGATCACTGGTGGTTGATTAATGGCTAAGGAAATTGGTAAAGGAAATGACAATTGATTTGGAAAGGCAAAATGGTATTTTGGCACATTTATTTATGAAAATAATGGAAATTAGGAGAAAACAGAGGTCAAAGGTCACAAGTTGCATGTGAGGAGGAAAATGAAGAAAATAAAGACCTTATTAATAAAAGGGCTTTTAAGGATCAATACACAGACTTTTTCCAATTCAGTTTTGGAGCTCTCCCTCTCTATTCTCTCTCTCTCGCTCATACTCTTGGATGCTTAGATTTTCTTGGAGCACTCTTAGAGAGTGTGGCATACTTGAAGTTTTGGAGCAAGAATGCAAAGGAAGAGCCCAACATCGCAAGAAAACATTAGGATCAACAGTTACAATGGGTTTTGCTTGTAGATACCATGTTACATGTATGTTTTCCTCACTAGTTTTGACATGCATGCTATATGCATGTGGTTTATTGGTCATGGAATGTCACTAACATGGAGGATTTCCTGAATTGACAGTGGATTTTCCTAGACTTGCCATTTTCTGGATAGCCATGGTGTTGTTGGTTTATTTCCTTCTTTTTTTATGGCTAGTTCTTGTGTTTCCTTTAGCTTGGGTTGAGTTATTAGTTACTGAAGCCTTGGTTGGAAAAATGCTCTGGAGCCTTGTCACATCTTGGGTTGAGTTACTAGTCCTAGAGCCTTGGTTGGAAAAATTCTCTAGCACCCTTGGTGGGTTGAGTTACTAGTCTTCAAACCTTGGTTGGAAAAACTCTCTAGATCCCTATATAAGTTGTGGGTTGAGTTACTAGTCCTCGAAGCTTTGGTTGGAACAAATTTTCTGGAACCCTAGAAGGCTTGGGTAGAGACAAATATAATGATGGTTTTGTGATGTCCAAATGTGAGGTGGTTCGCCTCTGGAAGACCTAAATGGTTTTTGATTGATGTGTTTTCTGAGCTCCCACATTCATGCTTGGAATATGTCATGGGGTTGATTGGTTGAAGAGAGTTTTGGCTCAGCCATTTCTATGGTTGGGTGGTTCTTGGAAGTCCCAAAAGTAGTTGGCCTTTTCATCATTAATATGAGGTTATTTCTCCTTGTTATTTCATGAGTATTGTACTGGTTTATATGTAGATTATATGACTATTGTTTCCTTGGTATTTCTGTTGCTATTATGCTAGCTATGAATATGTATTATGATAGTGGCTATGTATGGATCTCATCATGATTTTACTTGTAAATGAATGGATAATGTATCTATGTCTTAATGGATGAAACTATAAATAATCTGTTGAGGCATCAATGCTACTTAGCATTTCTCAGATGAGTATGAGACCCCTATGCTTAGATATGTTGTTTACACCTGCAGATTACATATTTGTGAAATGATTGATGAAATGCATGTCATGGCTAGTAGGGGTCTATTCAAGCCCCTTTTCAATTAATTTCATTTGTGTCATCATTCCATTGCTATGTTTTTGTTCTGAAGCTGTCATTTAGTTCTAGATAGTGACCTAGGATCTGTGCCTGAAAAAGTGGTTGAAATCCTGGGTATACAGGCACAACACTGAGCATAAAATTCCCTAGATGATGGCATACCATGTTGTGGAAGCATTCAGTGCCTTCTAAAAACATGCATGCCCATATCATGGGAGTGTCTGGAGGTTAATTGGTCTAAAAAATTAATGGGACCCATGGGCTGGTTACTTGAGAGGTTGGGATGAAGTCTTAGGAGTCCTGTTGCTGATGTGGAGGCTTTGTATGATGTGTTTCCATCGTTTCCACTTCCTTAAGGTGTCTTAGGAGGTGGAATCATATCATAGTAACGTATCGTCACATGTTTACGCAGGTTGGCTAGTTACTTGGGTAGATGTGGGAGGAGGGTGTTACAAAGTGGTATCAAAGGATGGTTCACCCCTTGAACTGGATGGGCTGCGTGTTGATCATGCATTCATGTCAGCCGCATATGTGTTTCTTATGATGTAATACCATGTTCTTATTGGATTTGTATGGTATGGGTCATGATTGTAGAGATCTTGCTAAGGGAAGTTGATGGTGTTGTTGTCGAGTGCGTTATCATGAGTGTATGGTTTATTATGCATTGTTTATGCATGTTAGTATTGCATGTGGTTAGGTTTATAGTAATGTGGTGGTTTTTTTCATGCATGAGGTCATGGTGTGCCTAGTTGATATGGTCATGCATTGATGACTGGACTCTAGCTAAAATCATGGATATATACTTATATGCTTATGTGTTATATTTATATATGTTGTCATGATTATGTTATTCATGTATTACGTTGGTCTATTGATCTTGCAGACGGGGTATCCTCCCTGAATTATGCTAAGGTATGCTAGTTTATTGTGATTTGGTTTAACTGACATGTGTTAGCTCAAGGGACTTGGACCCAGGTTCAAAGTGTACTTCACACTCAAAAAACCCTCAACCATTGGCCCTTTCAGCAATGACCTACAAACAAATCACAGTCTCACCTGAAGTGGTTATGGGAGTTTGTAGAACTAGGTTTCTGTAGCCAAAGGGATATGCGTGTTATGGTGTCTGTGTGTTTACTTATGTCTTAGACCTATCTATAACTTCATGTACATAAATAAATTTTCGTTGATGATTTCCTTCACAAATGCCCACTTATCGCATAAACATATCAGAAAATAGTATAACATGTATTCTTTCGCATAAGTTAGTAAAAGAATGCATAAAAATATGTATAAACATAGATACATAAAATTTTGTCGAATCTTCTTCTTCTTTTATTAAGATAGATCTTCAATACATACAACTTCTTTGACCTGCGCACCTAGTTGGATGTGGTCTGTGCACTCAGATGCAAACTCTTCAATGAATCCACACACTAAGCTACAGAGACTTCTCCTAAATCCCAAAATATAAACTAAAGACAAAAGATATGAATTATTCATCTATGAATTCCTTATTATGTTACTATCCACAAGGAACTATATGTCCATTTATACATTTCATTACTATAAGACCATTGTCCACATACCATGGATCTGACATAACAATGAACTAACACCTAATACTCGTTACAAAATGAGGGGATTTGACCCACCCCAAATCCCCTAAACATCATGTGATAAATACAACTTCACGAAATTTGTGCACTCTGTTCCTCAAAATGAAAAGCCTTTGACCAAAACTGAACCAAGTTGGGCTTCACACAACAGACTTCCAACACTCACATGTTACTCATCCTGAGTCACTCAGCTATGATTCCCTTGATCTTTGCTACAATACCATTACAGACTGCATTTTACTATTGGTCTATTTCTACTACTTGTTTCTCCCCTTAGCGCACCTCCTCTAGCAATGCCTCTATAGTTGGACCAATAGTCTTCTGCAATATTTATTTCTCCCTTTCCTTTAACTACTTGAGCCTTCCGTCCACTACTTTTGAAAGTTGGAGAGCCTCATCCTACCATGGCTAAGTCCTCACTTGCAAGATCTTCTCCTTCCTCTGAAGATCTTCTATCTGTTTCTGGAGGTTCTTTCCTTCAGTAATAATGGCAAGCCTTTGCGAGACTGGTAGGGTTTCTTACCAGGATCTCTTCCTGTTTCTTCTACTTGACCCATATCTCCTCCTCAATCTTCTGAATGTTTGGATCCTCCTACAGTGAGGTCCAAATTTATATAATGTCATCCAGTAATTTTCAACAATTCACCACTACGCCAAAGATGCCTTTCAATGGTGATTTTAACTCCTTCTCCCTTTTCTCTCATACTTCTAGTGGCATGGCTAGCTGCAGTCTTATTTCCAACTCTGAAATATCTACTTCATAGTCTAATTTCATCTTCGCAATCATATTCTTTGATTCTTTTATTGCGAGGGTGAGATTAAAAACCTTCTCTACTCATGGCTCGTCTTCACAGGCCTTCATGTCTAGAACTATGCTACAATTATTTGCAATTTATTTTTCCAATTGTTTTCGTGGTTACCATACCTCATCTCTTTTCTTAGTTGACTATTCTAGCTCATTTTTCAATGAAGCTTTCTCCTCTTCCACTTTACTTCTCTATTGCGAAGTTTGTTGTTCCCGCTCTTGCAGCTCAGTTGTTATACTCTGGTGGAATTCATGTAGTACATGAATAAGTAGCATGGAAATGTTCCTGTTAATGTTGCTCTAGGTTTATTTCATTCCCTATCCTCTGGTGCTTCTTACTGTGGTGCTCCAGCTGGCACCCTCAAAATCCTCACACCGAATTTTTTCTCTATTCGTCACTCTGCCTGCAGTGGTTGAATTTTCTTCTTTGGTTGTCTCACTGTCTGTGGTAGTGTCTTCAACTCTGCAATTCCATTTTGAAACTTGGCCAAGATCTTTCTATAACGATCATTAATTATGTCCGAAGTTTCTACTGTTAACTCCTGTACCTTTTCCCTAATCTCATCAATGTTGCCATCTATGAGGACAAGTGGTATAACACCCCTAGATTTGTCTACTTTCTACTTTTTCCTCATATTCGATTTGGTTGTTCTAGGTACCCTATTTTTGATGATGAATGGTGACTCCTCTGATAATCCTTCATCACTAAGGAGTTCATAAGTACCATGTTCCTATTCTGGCTTTGTCTCTTCCATGCCTTATTATTTTTCTATATCATTTCCACCCAGACTTGCATCCTGTAGAGTAACCTTCTTTGTTCCAACATCTTTGCTGGGTGGAATCATCCAATTTGCTGACCAATGTTTTACTATTATGAGTAAGTCATCCTTGATAGTTAAATATGGCAATGGGTGCCATGTCATTATCGGGTCCTTCTTTGCCTTAACATAGACTCGATGGAAGTTTGCTTAAATTCTACAATGTTGTAGTATTTCCTATACATACTAGGTGATAGACTTGGGTGTTGATTCACAACCATGTGTAAATCCATCGATAACATTATGAATAAAATGCTATTTTCCATAGTAAGTGATGACTCCTTACTATACCAAAGGGTGGCATACTTTGTTGTTTCACAAACATCTAGTTTGATAGGAGGAAGCTGTGAGTCATTCATCTCCTTCCATGCAATTAGCACGATGATGATGATTAACCACGCATAATGAAATTTATTCCCTTCCTCCTGCACCGCCCTACAATCTTCCAAAAACTCTTTACACAAGTAGGTGGCCCAATTAAACTAGATCCTGGCACTGCACTACACAACCAAAGAAACCACAACTGCAGGGACCTCATTTTCTCTACATTTACGCATGATATTCCCTACTAAGATGTGTGTAGAGAGAACACCTTGCTCTTTGATAGAGTTGATATCATATCCGCATGAATTCTTGACAATTACGAACTTATCCTTCATCGTCTGTTCCATTGCATTGTCTTGATTCCTGCTAGAAAACTCTTTTGTGGGGTATTTTCCTTGGTGAGTTAGTCCTTTAATCATTCTTATCAAGATTTCATCGATCAAGATCCTCGTCCCTAGCCAAAGGCATCCATGATGTACTAATGTAAGAAGTTGTCACAGACAGGTTTTATTGGATGTGCTTCTACTGAAGCATGGCACAAGTAGAATATTTAACATTCCTTCTCTCTACAACCCTGCAACCCACCATTGTGACTCCAGCCTTGTAACTCCACTTTCTAGATAATATACATGTTGCAGGTATCTACTCAACTCAAACTGTGGGTATTTTCTTCGATCATTGAAATCCAATCCCTCCACCTTCACTGGTGCAATCTTCCCCAACACTTCACCATAAAATGACTCTTCCTCCAGTAACAATGGAGTGAAT
Organism: Pinus taeda; assembly: GCA_000404065.3. NCBI lineage: Eukaryota > Viridiplantae > Streptophyta > Pinopsida > Pinales > Pinaceae > Pinus > Pinus taeda. The sequence continues at coordinate 31,613 of APFE030451118.1, read as the reverse complement.
ATGCCAAAATTCATATCTTTTGCATCCTTGACCAACTTGGTGCTCGATTTTCTCGGTGGCATCTAAGGTGGGATCTCAGAGGGAATTTATGTGCTCACTATCTCCATTTGATGCACCTCAGCCTCTTCCTCACTATCATAAATCTCTTGTGATTCCTTCTGTTGCATTAGTTTCTTCCCCTTGTCCTCCTTGTTTTTTTTTTGCACTTCTGTTTGTGGATTATTATTCAGGGATGTCCTCATTTCTATCCTAGAGACCTCCAGTGGCCTCTTTTTCTATTTATTCTTTGGATGTGCTTTTGTGGGTACCTGCTTTCACATGACCTCATGTGCCTTGGCAACATGGGTGCATTTACTGTTACGGTTTGAACACCTTGGGCTTCTATGATTCCTGCTAGCCCTTTCTTGTTAAATTCCCTACTAAGTTCTTCAAAAATTATCTTAGACATACAGTAGACTACTTCTCTCACACTTAATTGAAATTTATCAACTGAATTCTCTAGATAGCAAAGTGTAAAATCTGGTGCGGGAAATAGCTTTTATAACAAGTTTGAATTTCTAGTCCCATGATTGGCTAAAATATTTCTCATTTAACGTAGGCATGGTGCTATATTCAGCTACTTGTGCTTTATAAATGCATTTCTCATGTGTCTTTTAATGGAAAATTCCTTTTAACGGTATCTTTTTCCTTCCAATGGTCATATTTCTGGCCAACTTTGACGAACCTTCCCTTGTGGTACAATCATCCTTTCTTTGTTATAGTTCCTCTGGACTTCATCATATTGCTGAGTATCACACAGTAGTCTCCCTTTAGTGAAGCCCCTTTTTGCATTGCAGATTATAGTCCCGTGCCCACTTTCAACTATAGGTGGCACTAAGACTTTCTTCCCTTCATTATTCAGTGCAAATGTCTAGGGATAGAAACGTCCTTGTATACGATCAATCTAGTATCATTCACGCATCCTAGAATCAACTTACCATTTAACTTTGAAAGTTGAACTGTACCACCATCAGAGATGTCCTTGATGATATATGGCCTTGACCAATGTGTTTTAAATTTTCTTGGGAACTTTTTTAAGTTGTTGTCATATAATAGTAAAAGATCTCCTTCCTTAAATGTCATCTTCTTGACGTGCTTGTCATGCTAGGACTTCTCCCTTTCTTTCTGCACTTACTGATGGAACCCTACTATGAACTTGTATTCTTCTAAAGCGAGTAATTGTGACATCCTTTCCTTCATAATGTCAGGGTCTTCCATATCTGTGAATGTTATAATCCTCAAACTTCTCACAATGTACTCCATAGGCATAATTGAGGCTTGTCCATATACCAACCTAAAGTGTGTCTTTCCTATCAATTTCTTACATGTTCTCCTATATGTCCATAACACCACTAGGATCCTTAGATCCCGGTGATATTTTTTCACAACACATACCTCAATCAATGCATTCTCCATAATCTTATTGAGAGCTTCCACCATCCACTTTGCCTGAGGATGATAAGGAATTCTCTTCTGCTGGTACACTTGAAATTCCTTAGTCAATGCTTCAATGGTCTTATTCAATAAGTGTGTCCCTTAGTCACTCACCAAAATCCTTGGGCAACCAAATATGGACAATATATATTGAAAGATGAACTTTGCAACAACTTTTACACTACAATCCTTCACTAACTGTGCTTTAGCCCATCTTGTCAAATATTTGGTTGTAGTGATTATATACCTCACACCAATCCTTTTCGTAGGTGAATTGATAGGTCCAACAAAGTCAGTAGCACATTTGTCAAAATCCTGCAAAGTTACCTATGGTACTAGTGGCATCTCATCTCTCCTAGGTGGCTTCCTTGTTCTTTGACATACATCACATGCTTGGCATATTTATTTTGCATTCTTATGTAGTGTGGGCCACCATAACCCAACTCTCAATATTTTATTCATGGTGGCCTTTCCTACATAATGTCCACCTATGACTCCTCCATGATATTTTGTCATAATACTCTGTCTTTAATGTTTAGGGATGTATTTGTGTAGTATCTCATTCAGCCCCATTTTGTAACAATGTTCAACAATCAATGAAAAATCAGGTGCCCTAACTGCCAACTCCTTTTTCTTGATATTGGACTCTGCGGGAGCCATTCCTATAGCTAGAAACTGAATAATATCTGTGAAGTAACCATCTGCGACTCTGATTGTGAATTGTTATGCATCAAGCAGGTTACCTTCAATACTTGTACATTATTCTCTTGTCTCTATCCTTGATAGATGATCAGGCCTAACATTCAATCTTCCTAGCTTCACTACAACCTTAAAGTCATACTCTTGGAATAGTAACAACCATCGATAGATTTTCCCTCCTAAAATAGGTTCATTTACCAAATATCTGAGTATGGTGTGATCGGTGAGCATATTGAAATGTGCTCCCAACAAATAGTGCCTAAAATTTTGTAATGCATATACCATAGCTAGCACCTCTCTTTCTGTTGTGCTATAGTTCTTCTCTACCTTGGAGAGTTTTCTTCTTGAAAATTCTATTGGGTGATCAATTTCTCATGCTCCTAGTTGCACTAGTACTATACCCAATTCTATGCAAGATGCATCGACATGCACATGAAACTACTTATTCCAGTTTGGGAAAACCAAAATAGGCGCTCTTTTAGTACATCCAAAATTTTATGGCACTCTTCGCTCCATTGAAAAGTCACATTGTTCTTCAGCAATTTCTCCATCGACTTAGTTATCTACGCATACTCCTTTATAAACTTTCTGTAATATCCAGTGTGTTCCAGTGTCATGCATATTTTTCTTACTATTTTTAGTGCTAACAAGTTCACAATAATTGTGATCTTCACAAGATCCACCATTAATCCCTACTTACAAACTACATGTCCCAACAATATACCAAATGGTGCAAAAAATATACACCTTTTCAAGTTCAATGATATCCGGTATTGTCTACATGTATCCAGCATCAAGCTCAATCTTGCAACATGCTTGTTCAACATCTCAAAGATTGTCCAATCATTGAAGTAAACTTCCAAAAATTTGTGTATATTTTCTTTGGAGGTTTCAACTACAACTCTGGAAAATATGGCAGTAGCATTCTTCAAACCAAAAGACATCATTGTGTACTGTTAAGAGCCCCATTCTATAACAAAAGTTGTCTTATGTATATCCTCTAGCATAATTATGATCTGATGGTACCCCGAAAATACATTTGTGAAAGAATAGACCTCCTGTCCTCCTACATTATCCAATACTTTGTTTATAAATGGTGTAGGGAAGGGGTGATGCAAACATGCATCATTCAATTTTCTCAAGTCCACACAAATTTTGATTTCCCCTTTTGTCTTCTTTTCCTAAACCACCATGGGACTTACCAATTCATAACTCCCAAATCTCCTATTATTTTGTTCATATCTAAAAACTTAGTGAGAAAAAAATCCTCGTACTCATTCAAAAGATATGTTATCTTGTTGGTTGTGTCTTCATCCTAGTAATATCCTATTGCTACAAACTTCGGCTCATCCTCTAATCCTATAATCACCCTCTTCATATTTAGTGGCTTTGTTATATCAAGCATCTCTACTTTAGGTCCATTCTCTGTGTGGCAAACTTTGTATTTTGCAATGTCAATATTGCGAGGATCTTACTCCTCTTTTGTAGCGATATTGTGGAATTCCATTACATTCAGTAACTATGCAACCCAATCAGGTTGCCATGTATATGGAAGTTCGTTTTCAAAAACATTCTTCTTAACTATCTAAAGGGTTGTATCTATATGTGGACAATCACCTTCAAAACTAAATTTTATTATAAATCCATCAACCATATTATCCAACTTGCAGTACCATGTCGCAGTTTTGTTTCCAAATACCAATTCTGAGGAATTTTCTCCAAGGTATGGATGAATCCATGCACCCATTCTTCTTGAAGAATTTATTTCCATGTTGTCATACAGAGTTGTATGTGTTCTCTAGGATTAGTTTGACCATCATACTTATCTTCCAATTCTATTTCTACTTGACCAAACCTTACCCACATCATCCTTTGAATTTTTTGCCAATATCCTATGTTATTCTTATGTGTACCCCACCATCTAGCAGGTGTAGCTCTTAGGGCTAGATCTAGAGCTAACACCCTCTTACATTCTGGCACATGTCTTTCATAATATCTAAATAAAGTATAGACATTATCCAAACCATCATAAGAAGGCAAATCACATACCTCTTTTGTCATACAATGCACTACTTTAGTGATCTTTGCACATCCCTTTGTAGAGGCTTCATGTAACCTATTTTTCTAGTTTTCTAATTCCTCTTCTAAATCTGAAGTGTAGGAAGTGTCTTTCTCCCAACCCAATTTTCCATTTGTAGTAGGGTTGATACATTCTTCTCTTTTTATTGTTATATGGTAAATGTTGTCAATGTCATCTACATTGTACTCCTATTTCAAAGGTTCAATGTACCTCTCACCTTCTGATGGATCTAACGGAACAATGTCTCTTACATTATTGCTTTCAAATATAATTTTCCTTTTCTTCAGGTTAATTATAGACATGTTATCAAATGCCCAATCTAAAATAAGCAACGTAGAATAGGGTTTACTATCATCCACAATTTCTATCGCTTCAAAATCAGTAGTAGCACACACTCCTTCATTGTCTACCATGATACCTGAAAACCTTCCTAGAGGAAAAATGTTTTGTTGGTTTTCCATATTCAGCTGGAATAGTGACCATTGCAAATTTGGCTTACCCATCAATTCCCAAGTCTACTTAGACAAGACGTTGGCATTAGATCTTAGATCCTGGATAACATGATCCATGTCATATTCTCCAATTTGTGTAGTAAGCCTCATTTCTTTTCCAATCCTCTTCTTTTGTTGATGTAGGTTGTTTACTGCATATATCTCACTCTCTGGTACTTACTTAGAAGCACAAGAGTGAATCAATTCCTGTAGTTCATCCATAAATTTATGTTTTCTTAACAACTTCATGCAAGTCTGTAGAAAAGACTTCAAAATGTCTAGATCCACATCTTGTGTCCCAGCTAGTACTATCTCGCAACTATTCTTCAATGTTGGCTGCATGATAGAGGTTGAAGCCCTATCATCCATAAAGCTTCACCTTGACTCCATGAATACCTTCTTTTCCTTGTGAATATCAAATGCATGAGCTTTTTCAGTAGTTTTTCTTACCCGTGTAGCTTTCACTTCCTTTTTCCCATTACCTTTATCATTTCCAATCACAACTCCGCTTCTTGTTACAATGTCAATGCGTGATTGATCCTCCTTTGGCTCAACAGTCATCTTTTGAATATTTGTTTCAAGTTACTAGTTCCTTTTCTCCTGTATCTTCATGATAAGGATGTGACATTCTTCTATTATGTTATCAAAGGACTTACAGTAGATGTAGGCTGTCGTAGGGTTCTGATAGAGTCTTGCGAAGTGACCTACCTGTCCATATTTATAATAGATAATTTGGTTGCCTCCTTGACTTTCTCCTCCACCTCATCCTTGGAAACTTCCTTGACGACCATTTTGGCTGGCTCCTCATATGTATGTCCTTCAGCTTTCAATCTATAAGCATCGGTAGTTCACTCCATAATCAAGTCGTAACTTCGACAATTTCTCTCATCATGGCCTACTCACATACAAAAGTTGCAAACAGTTTTTTTGGGTCCATATGTACTTCTGTAATAAATAGAAATCTTCTGAGTGATTTTGGCCTCTCATTCTACAAATCTCAAACCACAAAATTGATCCAGGGTTCACTAGATTAGGTACTCCACTTTGCAATTAATGTTTGAACAGAGGGCACTAATCCTTATAATGGCCCTTTGCTTCACATTTTATGCACCATAATTCTAATCTAATCTCTTTACCTTTCTTGAGATATTGCAATTCCAAGTTCAAATTTTTTGGCTAGCTCTGAATATACTATACTCCTGAATGAGTATCTTCAATCATCAAAGATTCCATCTTCATCGCAATCTCCAATGCTTCATCTTGGGTCACAGTCCTTTGTTGCATCAAGGGTAACCTAATATGTGGTAGCTGTGCGACTATAAACCACTCCTTATGCTATTCTAGAGGTATTTTTAATATTACTTGTCCCATTAATACCTTGAATCATTGATCCAACTCCCACACGAACTCAGTAGCCAATTGTTTGATTTCCTTTAGCTCTATAATGCACTGTGACTATGAATTTGGCTTCTCGAATTCTAATACTAGCGCTTTCTTAATATCATCTAGAGAAGTAGTTGGGTTAGTCACATAGTACTTAATGTACCATGTTAGACCCCTTTCTCACAATGTCGTGATGAGTTGCACCTTCTTTACATCTTTGTCAATGATTTGTCTCGCTTTCCATATTGCACCAACTATAAACCAAAGCTAGTGAAGATCCTCTGATTCAAGCCCTTCAATGATAGGTAGCTTAATGTCATTGGCCACTTTTCATCTTTAGGGGTTAGGGGGAGGGGGATGGGGAGGTGTTGTAGGGTAATTATGGGGATGGGGTGGGGGGTAAGGGGAGTAGATGGATGTGGAATCCCGAAGATGCCTAGATTTTTATCAACTCCTAACTTCAATGTGCCTTCAGGATGGGAGGGGGAATACCGCAGAGTTGTGTAGTTAATTCCTTATTCTTCACTCTCAAACCCACCTAACAAGGGACTATTGTCAATCTCAATAAAGTTCTTTGGTCCTTTATCTACTCTATATCGCTTCCCACTTTGAGTAGATCCTGTTTCAGACTTATTCCCTCTTCATCCAAACATTACTCTGTTTGCATTCGTACTACGCCCTTTTCACATAAAAAAAAATTAATCCACAACTTAAAAGAGTTTAGGTACTTACCTCATGAACCCTTGAAAAATATCCACTTAAATTTACTATAAGATACAGTTGTTTCTATTACAAATTCAATGATAAATCCTCCCAAAATGCTATCGATCCAGAAATCAACAACTCTTGAGATCCTCTTATTGATGTACTTGAGTCGTTGTATCAATATAGGATTCCACTCCTTAGGTTCATCTCCCTTAAAACAAGTATTATGCTCAGTCTACTTTGATACCCACTCATATAGTTCAATGTGAAAGGAACCAAAGAATGTTTTGTACTACTCTTCAAAGATATACTTCTACAACCAGCTTTTAGTCGACAATCTCGAATATCTGCTTTCCTGAGCTACAAATTATTGCTCTTTTTCTTAACCTGATCCTTGATTTCCTTCTTCGATGGATGCCAAAACATATCCCTTCGACAGATCCCAGTCCCAACAATGGAACCATTTGTAATCACAAGGGGCTTGGACCCAATTTCAAAGTGTACTACACACCAACAAAACCCTCAACCATTGGCCCTTTCAGGAACAACCTGTAAGCAAATTGTAGTCTCACCCGAAGCGTTTATGGGACGTTCAAAAACTAGACTTTTGCATCCAGAGGGATATGCACATTTTGGTGCTTGTGTGTTTACTTATGTCTTATACCTATCTATAACTTTGCATCCATAAATAACTTCACAATGATGATTTACTCCATATATTTTCACTTATCACATAAACATATCAGAAAATGGTATAACATGTATTCTTTCACCTAATTTAGTAAAAATCATGCATAAAAATATGTATAAACACATATAGTAAGTACATATACATATAATTTTTCTGAAACTTCTTCTTATTTGATTAAGATAGATCTTTAATACATAAAAATTCTTCGACCTACGCACCTAGCTGCAGCACACTCAGCTTCAAACTCTTTAAGGCCTCTACGCACTCAGCTATGGAGCCTTCTCCTAAAGCCTAAAATATAGACTAAAGATAAAAGATATCAAAGATCCATCTATGACTTCCTTATTATCTTACTATTGAAAAGTAACTATATGTCATTATGTACATTTCATTACTACAATACCATGGTCCACATACCATGGACTTGACATAACAATGAACTGACACCCAATACCCATTACAAAATGAAGGGATTTGACCTGCCCCTAACATCACAAAGTAAATATAACTTCATCGAATCAGCATGCTCCACTCCTAAAAATGCATATCCCTTGACGAAAATTGGACCAAGTTGGATTGCACCCAACAACATGATATACCTCGGAGGAAGAATATCAAAGATGACTAGCAAGATGGTAGACTATAGTTCCCTTTGATCTCCCTATGGAGCAGATAAGTAGCGTGGTGTTGAGCAGTATACTAAGTTGTAAGGCACACTGAGGAACTTAAAGGAATAAATAAGGATTTGTAAGGAAGATAATGACATAATCATATAGGCACATGAGAAACAATCAGAGGTAAATGTAGTGATACTTCAAAGTTTGTTAAAATTGTAGTGATAGAGACCACTTCCGATAATTCATGAGCATGAGGATAGAACTAATGGGGCATAAGGTAGTAGGTCTCATGGTGGTCAAAGGTCGGATTGAGATGACATGGTTAGATATGGTAGATTGTTGGATAGTCTAGATAGGAGAGGTGACAGAAACAAGTACTATTCTAGTTATGACTTTGACAGGCATGATGATCACCATCATTATCATCCTTATAGGAGGAGCGATAGGGGGTATTTTCTAGATGAGTTTAAGAAAGAAAATGCACCTACATTTGATGGAGAGATTAAGAAATCATAGGATGTAGAGACATGGTTGCTTGGTATGAGGAACTTCTTCAGATTGCATGATTACTCAAAGAACATGAAAGCCATAATAGCTACATTCAGTCTCAAAGGTAAAGCATACATTTGGTGGGAATATGTGAAGAATTTCAAAGGTATTCATGAGGAGAAATTTACAAGAAATGAGTTTCAGAGACTATTCAAGAAGAATTACCTATCGGAGAGACACCTTGATGACAAGGAAAAATAATTCTATGAGCTAAAGATGGGATTGATGGCAGATGAGGAGTACACTAGCAAGTTCTTGAAGCTATTGATATATGTGCCTTAGCAAGGAGGAGAATGCCAAGATTCAAAGATTCACTAGTGGGTTACCGATTGCATTCAAAGATAGGATTGATATTGATGAGCCTAGATCATTAGAAGAGGCCATCTAGAAGCTAAATCATTTCTATGAGCAATCAAAGTGTAGATATGAGACTAAGCCAAACTAGAAAGATAATGCAAGGAATAAAGGAAAATAGGACAAGAAGTGAGAAATACCTTAGGATCCAGGTAATAAAGAGAATTCATCTCTATCAAAGAAGTTCAATGTATTTCACAGAGGAAAGGGATTTCGATCTAAGGAGTAGAATAAGGAATCCGTGCATTGTTGGACTTGTGGAGATGATCATCATAGGAGAGATTGTGCACAGTGTTGTGTATACTGCATATTTACAGTGCTTAGGAGGCAGGTGTAGTGGGAGATGTTGGAAAGAGTGTTCCTAGGTTCTATGCAGCACTGGATAACATGCATACATACCATCAAACATCGATCATTGAGATGGGCAGTAAGCTTTGTGATCAAGTTGTTTCTATTTTTATTGACCCAATATCTAATTATATTTATGTTAGTCCTAACTTAGTGGATAAGTGTGGTTTGAATATAGAAGTGCATGTAGAGTCTTGGTTAGTGCAGTTGGCTATAGGTACAAAGAAGTGAGTTCATCACTAGGTAATACCTTGTGCATTTGATTTGAATGGTATGCCTACCTCAGCAGATTTGAATGCATTTTCTTTGGGATCATACAGTATGTTGTTGGGCATGGATTGGTTGTACCTTCATAGAACAAATTACAACAAACCCATTGAGTGCTTGGATCACAATGGAGAACAAAGAATCTTGTAGGGTAAGAAGAAAGAAACATCAGTTAAAATGTTAACATCTATGCAGGTGAAGCGTAGTTGCAAGAAAGAATGTGTGTTATTTGTAGTGCACATTTCTAGTGACAAAGTAAGGAAGTTGATGATGTAGATGTTTTGAGCAAGTACCCAATTTTACATTAGTTTTGGGATGTATTTCCTATGGAAATTTCATAGTTTCCACCTCAAAGAGAAGTATAATTTTCTATTTAGTGGGTGCCAGGGGCAACAATGACATTAAAGGCACCTTACAAGATTAGTACACATGAGTTGGTAGAGTTGAAGCTACAGTTGAAGGAAATGTTGGACAAGGGATACATTAGGCCAAGTGTATCACCATGGGGCACAACGATATTATTTGTAAAGAAGAAGGATGGTACTCTAAAATTATGCATTGACTATAGAAAGTTGAACAAAGTAACCATCAAGAATAGGAATCCATTGTCAAGGATTGATGACTTGTTCGATCAGTTGAAGGGAGCAGCAATGTTATCAAATATTGATTTGAGATTTAGATATCATAAGGTACATATTAACGAATTGGACATCTACAAGGAAACTTTCTGGAATAGGTATGGGCATTATGAGTTTGTTATGGTTCCATCTGATTTAGCTAATTCTCCAACTACCTTTGTGTGCTTGATGAATAGTGTGTTGCACTTATATTTGGACAAGTTTGTTGTTGTGTTCTTTCATGATATATTGGTATATTCTAAAATTGAAGAAGACCATGCTGATAATTTAGTAGTAGTGTTGAGATTGTTTAGAGACCATCAATTGTATGCTAAGCTCAGTAAGTGCAGTTTCTTTCAAACTGAGGTACACTACTTGGGACATGTGGTTTCCAAGGAGGACATAGTCATCGATACACAAAAGGTAAGAGATATCATGAAGTGGGGAACTTCCAAGAATGTGGATGAGATGAGATCTTCATGGGGATAGAAGGTTATTATAGGAGTTTCATCATGAACTTCTCATAGATTTCTTATCCTATCACATCATTGTAGAGGAAAGGTAAGAAGATTGAATTGATAGAGGAGTGTGTGGCCAATTTTGGGAAGCTCTAGTAGTTGTTGACACATGCACCAGCGTTAAAGATAACATATCCAGAAAAAATATTTTATAGTATGTACAAATTCTTACAAGGGAGGAGTTGGTGGAGTCCTTATGTAGGATGAACATGTGGTATTCTATGAGTCACGAAAGCTAAATGAGCATGAGAAGAACTACCCCACACATGGTCTTGAGTTCGCAGCAACCATACATGCATTAAATATGTGGAGGCACTATCTGCTTGGCAGGTGGTTTGCATTGATGAGTGATCGTAGTGGTTTGTAGTATCTATTTGATCAATTGAATCTAAATGGTACGAAGGCTCGATGGTTGGTCACAATTAGTGAGTTTGAATTTGAGATCAAGTATATCAAAGTTAAAGAGAATAGGGTGGAAGATGCTCTTAGCAAGTGAGTACATGTAACTCACATACTAGCTATGACCTCCTTTCAGACAAACTTACGGAATAGGATCTTGCAGGTAGGTCAATAGGATGTTAGGTATATGGAGATTGTGCACAAGTTGTAGTAGAGTACATGTACAAGTACAGGTAGTGGTACAGTTATAGGTACAGGTGAAAGTGCACTAGAAATGGATGGTTGTCTTATAGCAGATGGACTAGTCAGGTTTAGAGACAAGATATATGTGCCAGATAGTAGCGAGCTCAAGAAAGTAATCTTAAGGAAGCTTCATATGAAACCATATGAAGCTAGGGTCACCTAGGTTATCATAAGACGTTGACAATAGTGAAGAAATTCTATTATTGGCCGAATTTCAAGAGAGACATAGCAATGTTTGTGGCTAGGTGCTTGGATTGTCAGCAAGCGAAGGCAGAGTGTAAGCATCTAGGTGGATTGCTACAACCAATTGTGATCCTAGAGTGGAAATGGGAGGTAATTTCCATGGACTTTATTACAGGCTTTCCAAGGATAGTGAGACAACATGATTCCATCATGGTAGTGGTGGATAGGTTGATCAAGGTGGTGCACTTCATTCCAATGAAGTTGTCATTCTTAGCTAGTGATGTAGCATAGGTTTTCATCAAATACATTGTCATATTACATGGAGTTATGAAGAATATTGTGTCACATAGGGATGTGAAGTTCACTTCCATGTTTTGGAAGGAGTTATTTATAGGTTTGGGCACAGAGTTGGCCTTCAGTACAACTTATCATCTTCAGATGAATGGATATATAAAGAGGGTCAACAAGATATTAGAGGACATGTTGAGGATGTATGTGATGCATTAGTAGTAGAAGTGGGAAGAGTACCTTCCACTGGTAGAGTTCGCTTACAACAATGGGCATCATGAATATTTGAATATGAGTTTGTTTGAAGTATTGTATAGGAAGAGTTGTAATACTCCCATCATTTGGAGTGATCTATTTAATACAGTGTTGATTGAACCGGACATGTTGGTAGACATGGAGTGGGAAATGTAGGTAATTAAGAAGAATTGGAAGGCAACACATGATAAGAATAAGAGTTATGCAGATTGGAATAGGTTGTTCAAAGAGTTCTAGATTGGGGAACATGTGTACTTGTGCATAAAACTGAAGAAGAGATCCTTGTGGATTGGATCATGTGCCAAGATGGAACCATGGTTTTGTGGGCCTTTCATGATTATTGAGAGGATTGGGCCAGTGGCATATTGACTTGCACTGCCTCCGACCATGAAATTCCATGATGTTTTGCATGTGTCATTGCTTATGAAGTATGTTAAATATGTTGATCATGTGATTGGCTGGTCTGTATTGTAAGTGGAGCCATATGGATAATTCCAGCCAAAGCCTTAATGTATATTGTAGAAAAATATGCTCATGCTTCGGAACCAAGAAATCGAGCAAGTTAAAGTGAAATGGAAAAACTTTTAGCCCGATGAAGCTACATGGGATATGGTGGATCAGATGTGGGTTGTGTATCCTTCCTTATTTGCTAGTTAAGAAGATGTTTTGGCATATGTATTTGGTATATGTTTTTGGTACATTTTTTGGTGATGTTTGGTATATGTACATATGTATGTTGATGTAAATACCACCATGAGCTATGTTATAAAGCTCCAATAAGTGGTATGGGTGTCATGTAATAATGGTGTTATACTTGTTACATTGTCATGTTGGTTTTCTTCTATGCATATGATCCTTGTAAATAATACAACGAGCTAAGTTATAAAGCTCCATGGGAAGTATGTTTTTCTTATAGAAGTCTTGTGGGTATAGGTGTGGTTGAACACCAAGGATGGTGTCGCCCAAGGGGAGGGTTCTAGAACAACCCTGGTGAAATTCCATGTAATATAAGTAAATAAATGAAAAATAATAACCACGTTTGATGGGACACTTATTCTAAGATGAATGTTGGAAAAAATCATAATGATGGGGATCATTTGTAGTTAATTAATGGCTAAGGAAATCTGTAAAGGCAATGGAAAAGGATTTGGAAAGGAAAAATGGTATTTTGCCACATTTGTTTATGAAAATAAGGGAGATTAGGAGAAAAGGGAGGTGAAAGGTCACAGGTTACATGTAAGGAGGAAAATGAAGCAAAATATTGGAAAATGAAGAAAATAGAGACCTCATTAATAAATAGGCTTTTCAGGATTAGTACACATACATTTTTTAGTTTAGTTTTGGATCTCTCTTTCTATTCTCTCTCTCTCTCATACTCTTGGACACTTAGACTTTCTTGGAGAAATCTTGGAGAGTGTGGAATTCTTGTATTTTTGGATCAAGAAGGCAAAGGAAGAGTTATCAAGTGCAAGAGGACATTGGGATCAACAACTACAATGGGCTTTTCTTGCAGGTACTAAGTTGGATGTATGTTTTCCTCACTAGCTTTGGCATGCATGGCATGTGCATGTGGTTTATTGGTCATGATATATCATAGGCATGGAGAATTTCTTGGATTGAGAGTGGATTTGCCTAGCGTTTCCATTTCATGGATAGCCATGGTTTTGTCAGTTTATTTCCTTGTTTTTTTTTGTTTATTCTCATGTTTCCTTTAGCTTGGGTTGAATTACTAGTTTCTAGACCCTTGGTTAGACAAACACTTTGGAGTCTCGTAAAAAATTGGGTTGAGTTACTAGTCCTAGAGCCAGGGTTGGAAAAATGCTCTGGAGGCCTTGGTGGGTTGAGTTATTAGGCTTGGAGCCTTAGTTGGACAAACGCTCTGAAGCCATGTATAAGATGTGAGTTGAGTTACTAGTCCCGGAAGAATTTGTTGGAACAAATTCTCTAGAGCCTTGGAAAGCCAGGGTGGAGACCAACCTGATGATGGTTTTGTGATGTTCGACTGTGAGGTGGAATCACTATTTGATGGGTTGAGTTCATTGACCTTTAGAAGCCCTGAATTGTTTTTGATTGGTGTGTTTTGTGAGATCACACATTCATACTTGGAATATGGCATGAGGGTGACTAGCTAAAGAGATTTTTGGCTCGGACATGTCTACGGTCCAGTGGTTCATGGAAGTCCCACAACTAGTTGGCCTTTGCATCATTAATATGAGGTTATTTCTCCTTGTTATTTCATAAGTATTGTATTGTCTTATATGTGGATTATATGGTTGTTTCCTTAGTATTTCTACTGCTATTATGCGGGTTATGATTATGTATTATGGTAGTGGCTATGTATGACTCTCATCATGTTTTTACTTGTAAATGAATGAAAAATGTATCTATGGCCTAACAGATGAAATTGCAGTTAATTTGTTGAGGCGTAAATTCTTCTTAGTGATTCTTAAATGAGTATGAGACCCTATGCTTAGATCTTTTGTTTACACTTCTATATTACATATGTAGAAAATCTGTGATACGTTAACCTAATAATGCAATATAAATCAAAGAAGAATACTATAACCTACTTCTACTATAAATTTACAAAAGCTTAAAGATCGAGCTGAACAATATAACCAAAAGAAGAAGAATCAATGGGCCAATACACATGAAAATACTTTGGAGAAAGTCTCAAATAAAAATCCCACACTATTGTATTATCATACATGGTGGAAATACGTAGGAATTATACAAAGCCTTATCTCTCATAGCTAGCCATCTCTTAGTACAATCCTCACAGATGCTCACAGGCAATCTTGGCTTCTCTCCAGCCTTCCTCTCTAACCTCCAAGCTCCTATGCATGATTTTTCTTCATGAGGAAACACATGCAACTGATAGTACACTGTCCTTGAACATTAATCTCAACTGCGTATTTCTTAGAATAGACATGCATGAGATTATGATGAGGGAATCTTTAGTTAACTAGAGTAGCACTAGTTGAGTGCATTAATGCATCAGTTGATTGTTAACTCACTATTAGTTCCTCAAACAATTTGGAACTAATTTAAATGGACTTAACTCTCTGAACTGAGTTAACTAACTACAACTCAAATATAACTCAATCTTATCTCCTTAATTTAAGGGATAGCTCTTGCATGACTTCAGAAAGACTTCTAACTTGAATTTCTCCAACTAATTAATATATAATAAATTAATTATTTATTTCATCTTCAGTTAACTAGAGTAGCACTAGTTGAGTGCATTAATGCATCAATTGATTGTTAACTCACTATTAGTTCCTCAAACAATTTGGAACTAATTTAACTAGACTTAACTCTCTAAATTGAGTTAAATAACTACAACTCAAATATAACTCAATCTTATCTCCTTAATTTAAGGGATAGCTCTTGCATGACTTCAGAAAGACTTCTAACTTGAATTTCTCCAACTAATTAATATAGAATAAATTAATTAGTTATTTCCAAGTAGTTTTTAAGACTAAATTTGATTTTAATTCTCAATTTAATTCAAGGACAAATTAAATTGGAATATTCTTATTTCCATATTTTAAAACTCCCTCTCAACAAGAAAGCGATTATCTGCCACACCGATCCTGTCTCTATGGAACTCAAAATTTACACTTTGACAATACCTTTGTCAAAATGTCAACATCTTTCTCCTCTATCAAAATATACTGCAATAATATGATCCTCCTCGCTACATGGTCTCTGAGATGATGATACCAAATGTCAATGTGCTTGGAACTATCATGAAATATTGGATTCTCATAGAGTTTGATGTAGCTCTGATTATCACAAAATATCACAGTTGGATCCATCTTCTGATCAAACAAACTAACTAGGATTTTCCGCATCTAGATGGCCTCACATCCTGCCTGACTTGCAGCCATGTATTCTACCTTTGCCAAGCTAAGTGCAACCAACCTTTATTTCCTACTGTACCAAGAAACTGTCGTTGATCCAAGGTTGAAAATCCATCCTGATGTGCTCTTCCAATCTAACGAACTCCCTACCCAATCTACATCAGTGAATCTCTACAGCTTCACTCCCTCTATCTGTCTATACCATAATACCTAATGATATGTGCCTCTAAGGTATCTTAGTACATGCTTTGCCACCTTCCAAAACATCTTGGTAGGTTGAACCATCGCTTGACTCAGCTGGTTCACTGCATAGCACAAATCTAGTCATGTGTTCATTAAGTACATCACTGAACCCACAAGATGCCTGTACATAGTAGCCTCTACCACTTCTCTTGAAGTAGCAACCTCCTTCCTCCAGTTACCTACTAGAGGAGTCTGCATGGGCTTACACTTCTCCATGTGGAATCTCCTGAGTATCTCATTGGCATACTTTCCCTGAGACACAAACAACTCCCCATCCTTTCGCCACACTTCCATGCCAAGGAATTAATGCATAAGACCCATGTCTTTCATCTCAAATTCTCTTGCAAAGTCCTCCTTCCAAGACACGATCAACTGATCATCACTAGTCAAGATGAGATCATCAAAATAAAGTACGATGATCAACAACTTAACTTCCACCACGATGTGGTACAGGTTTGCATTCGCTTCACTCTTTGTGAAGCCCAACCCGGTGACGTAGTTGTCTATCCTAGTGTACCAAGCGCAAGGTGCTTGCTTCAGCCGGTATAATGCTCTTTTGAGTTAGCACACATGCGACTCATGATCGAAGGTCTCAAAACCTTCTGATTGCTCTATGTACACCTCTTCCTCAATCTTGCCATTGAGGAATGCAGTCTTCACATCCATCTGATGGATCTTCCAACCCATCTATGTTGATAGTGCCAACATAGATCTGATAAATGAGTGCCTTACAACAATAGCAAAATTCTCATCATATTCAATCCCCTCGACCTTTGGAAAGCCATAGACAACAAATCTTGCCTTATGCTTCTCCACACTACCATCAGCAGCTTTCTTTACCTTGTAAAGCCAACGGGAACTCACAAGTGACTTGTTCTCCAGTCTTAAAACCATGTCCCAAACACTGTTATGAACTATGGAGTCATACTCCTCCACTATAGCATCAACCCAAATCGGTTGCTGCATTGCTTCCTCAAAGGAAGATGGCTTGGTCTCAACACATTCCCCTAGCAAGGGCCATGTATCCAGTGTACCTCTTAGGTGACCTCCTCTATCTATGTTGAGAATATGGTGCTCCCACATTCTCTCTCGGATCCTCCAACAATATGTCAGCTTCTCTTGTACGTATCCTTCCGTCTCTGGAAGACTCTGCCTGAGTGGATGTCTCCAGTCCTAGAACCTCTGCATGAGGCTAAGTCGAATCAGTCTGAGGCTCCTCCTCCTTAGGAACCAACAATTCCTCCACAACCTGTATTTGGAGCTCCATCTCAAGGGAAACTCGCATGGCCTTCTACTCATAAAACTTGAGATCTCTATAAACCCACTGTCCTTCGACTAATAGGAAAGTACACCTGATAGTTGTGAGGTGTATCAGTGTGCCCCACAAATATCCCCAACTCTATCAGCTCAATCTTCTTCCATGCATCCTTTGTCACATGGTAATATACCGATGAGCCAAATATCCTGAAGTGACCCATATCTAGTCTCTTACTGGAGAAAGATTCCTCAGGTGTCTTCATCCCAAGTATGTGATGCGGACTTCTATTCTACAAATAGACCACTGTGTTGTATGCCTCAACCCACAAGTGAAGTGGTAGGCCTTGGTCATGTAACATTATCCATGCTACCCCTACAATAGTTTTGTTCTTCCTCTCGGCCACCCCATTCTTCTGTGGGTTATGAGGTGCCGTCAACTCTTATTTAATTCCTTCCATTGTACAAAAATCCTTAAATTCTTGAGAGACATATTCTCCACCATTGCCACTTCTCAAGGCCTTGATCTTCTTCCCTAACTCTTTCTCGACCAAAGATTTTAACTCACAAAACTTTGTGAAAGTATGGTCCCTCTTCTGCATGAAATAAATCTAGCAATTACGAGAATAGTCATCAATGAAAATAACGTAATACCTTTTCATTGTTGTTGATGATGTCGAGAATGGTTGACATAAATCAGTATGAACTCACTCTAAGATAGCCTTAGCTTGACTATCTCAATCATCAAAGGAATACTTTGTGTACTTTCCCAAGGTACAACCTCTGCATGCGTCAACTTGCTCAAGTTTGCCTTTGGGAAGTCCTGTAGATATCCGCTACATTATATTCAAAGCCCCATGATGCAAATGGCCCAATGATCCAGGTGGAAGTTGGTGGCCACCAACCTATCCCATTTGGACCCCCACAACTATCTTGTTCAGTTTTTTAGTTTCCTTAATTTTAGCACAGTTTACTATTTTTAGCAGTTTTTCGGGTCCTAAACTTCTGGAGCCGTTTTGAGGCCCTAAGCGACATTTTTTGGGAAATCTACGATCAAATATTTTTTGTCTAAAATCATCTTTTTCATTGTATTCCTTAGAGAGATCTTTCCAATGCACTATCATGCACGTCAAACGGAGATAATATGACCAATTCGCGACCCCGGGAAGTTGGTTGTCTAATTCACCCCAATGGGGCCCACAAAATCTTGGTGCTACATCTCCTCGGGTTAGGGTTTTGGTTGTTTAGGGTTTTCTCTTATTTTTCAATAATAAAAAATCCCTCGAGCCTCATTGTAAGACAGTTCAGAGGCATGTAGCCGCCACATCTCTTCTCAGACATAAGCTACCATCACCCTAGCTAGTTTATTTCCATTTCTGTTTGTAAGCATATTTTAGTATTTTATAGTAATGAAATGAAGTATTACTTCTGCTGCATATCTATCTTTATGGTTATCTCTGTATTGTATTGCGTTCATGTTTAAATCCATATCAGTGGTATTAGGGTTGTCTGCTTTTTCTTTGTTTTTCTTTGCATGTCCCCAACGAGGTCGGGATATAAGGAGTTAGGGCTTGAACTAGTCGAACCTTTGCGAGACCAGCTTCGCAAATCTTGACAACCTCCCATGGCAGATGAGAAAAAAGCCGAGGGGGTAGGAGATCCTATCAAAATATTGCTCGAAGAAGCCCTCGAGTGGAAAAGGAACGTGATGATGGATAGCTTTGCACAGATCTTTCAGCGGCTACCCAGAGGTGATGCATCTGCTTCCAACAACTACTCTGGAAATGCCACACCCTTTAAGGTACAAGTTAATTTTGAAATCCCCATCTTCAAGGGCCAAATAGATGTATATGCCATAGATAAATGGTTAAATCTACTAGATGGGTATTTTTTTGTTCATGATTTTTCAAGTCGGGAAAAGATTGTTTTCGCTCTTCTCAAAGCAACCCCCCACGTCAAGGACTGGTGGGAAACCTACTACGAGTAAAAGGATGAAAGTACAGGCTCACTATTTTCAGCTACACCCACTTGGAATGACTTCCATGATGCCATCAAGGAGCAGTACTACCCTGTCAAAAGCTATGAGGACAAATACATCAAATGGACCACACTGCGGCAGGGATGAGACTAAGATGTGTTGGAGTTCACAAAAATTTTTCATACCCTTCACACACGATTGGGTATCAAAGATTCTGAGTTGCATCTGGTACTCAAATACCACAGCTGCCTACACAGATACATCCAGGAAGAGATGGAGTTCCTGAACATCTCCTCACTCGGCACGGTGTACCGATACACTGTCAAAATTGAGCAAAAGTTCAAACAGAATAAGTAAGACTTTAGATCTGCAAATACAAAGCCCAAAGGACAAAGCCAAGGCAGGGTGACCCAAGATAACCCATCGAAGCTGCAAGAAAAGAACAACACCATGAAGCCGAAGAAGGACACAGGAAAGTGGTGTGAGTTCCACAAGAGTCCCACTCATAACATAAGTGAGTGTTGGACCAAGCAGTCGTTGGTGGCCGAGTTAAAGGCTTCTGAATCAAATTCATGTTCCGACCCTGAGTTAGAACCTAACAAGGGGAATGGCAAAGGGAAGCAGATCATTGATGCGGAGCCTAGCACCATTGTTGCCACTGCCATGATCCAGAAAAATGAGCCCAAAGATCCAGAGGAGGGGGAACATATTTTCCACTCACAGATGTGGGTGAAGGGTTCACCGCTATAATTCATTGTCAACAGTGGCAGCCAAAAGAACCTCATTTCAGTATAGGTCATGAAGCAGTTGGGCCTACCAACTACACCACACCCACAGCCGTACAGTATCGGGTGGCTTCACGAAGGACGAGATCTCAAAGTTCGCCAGTAGTGCCACCTTCCCTACAGCATCAAGTCCTTCACAAATGAGGTATTGTGTGATGTTACACCTTTGGATGTTTGTGATGTATTATTAGGCTAGCCATACATGTGGAGGCGACATGTTGCGTATGAATCAAGGCCTCGTGCTGTCATTATTTCTTTGAATAATTCATTATACAGGATAACAGAGGTAGCTCCACCTACCGCCACCTCTTTGATCACTGCTAAGAAAGGTAGCAAGCTCATCTCACAAACTAGGAAATTTATTTTCTGTCTGGCTCGCTCCCAAAGTAAGGGGAAGATCATTGCTACATCCATGACCCTCACGAAGGGTTCCTCCATGCAGTAGCAGCAACAGAGGGATACAATCATGAAAAAACACAAGAACAACTTCTCCCTACCCATGGGGGTACCACACAAGTTTAAGGTGGGTGACAAAGTTTGGTTACATTTACAGAGAGAACGCCTTACCAGAATCCATTAGAAACTCAGACCACTTTGACATGGTCCTTACACCAGTAACAAGGCTACAGGAAACAATGCTTTGAAGCACAATATTCCTCCATTCCTTCGCTTGCACCGAGTGTTCAATGTGGACCATCGTCAACCATGCTTCCCACCATTTCTGGACACATCAAAGATTGCAGAATAGCTCACTAGAGACCCAGCTCAGCAGAAACTTCCTCATCTCAAGGAGGAACTCAACGCAATGGGGAACATTGCTTCCTAAGGGGGGAGGAATGATCTAGGTGGATGTTTGTGGCCACCCACCTATCCCATTTGGACCCCCACAACTATCTCTTTTAGTTTTTCAGTTTCCTTAATTATAACACAATTTACTATTTTTAGCAGTTTTTCGAGTCGTAAACTTCTAGAGCCATTTTGAGGCCCTAAACGAACTTTTTTGGGATATCTACCACCAGCAATTTTATATCTAAAATCATTTTTTTCATTGTAGTCCTTAGACAGATATTTCCAATGGGCTATCATGCACGTCGAATGAGGATAGTATGACCAATTTGCGACCTCGGGAAGTTGGCTGTCCAACTCACCCAAACAGGGCCCACAAATTCTTAGTGTTACATCTCCTCGGGTTAGGTTTTGGTTGTTTAGGGTTTTATCCTATTGTTCAATAATAAGAAGGCCCTTGAGCCTCATTGTAAGACAATTCAAAGGCATGTAGCCACCACATCTCTTCTTAGAGATAAGCTACCATCGCCCTAGCTAGTCTATATCCATTTCTGTTTGTAAGCATATTTCAGTATTTTACAGTAACGAAATGAAGTATTATTTCTGCTGCATATCTATCTTTATGGTTATCTCTGTATTGTATTGCATTCATGTTTAAATCTGGATCACCCAACCGCCTGTGCCACAACTCACCAATGTATTGGATTTGTACCAATTTTGCTTTCATACTCAATGCTGCACAATCATTTACCTCTAGTTTATAGAGATTCTTCACCTGAATCCCTATCCTTTTGGTCTGACCTGTGGCTATGTGTCTTAGGAACACCTTTACTTTACTGAAGACAACATTGTAGCCTTTGTTCTCCAACATCATGATCAATACCAAGTTCTTTTTCAGTCCAGGCACATACATCACATCTCTCAAGGTGAGAGGAGCCCCACACTCCCTTTGAAAAGCAACCGTGCCCACTCCTTATACCTTCTGTCGTCATTTTGAGGTCTTTCTCCTCCAAGGGAATGAATAAATTTTTATCACTAGTCATGTGGAATGAGGCTCCACTGTTAAGATATGAGACACAAACCATCATTGATGACACCATGCATGTGATGATGGTAAAGTCCATTTCAAACTAAGAGGCTAATGCATCACCCTCTGATCCTTTCAAGGATCCATTCTTGGACTTCTTCGATGGGAAATTAGTCACATAATGTCCCATCTTGTGACAATTAAAGAATCTTACTTTAGACACGCCACCCTTCTTCCCTCCATGAGAAGAATTCGATTTGAAATGGGAAGCCTTCCCCTTACCTTTCCTTGCCTTACTTGCTAAGGCCAGATTTTCTTCATCATCAATCTTAGATGAAGAACCATCTTGTGTGCTCCTCCTTATCTCCTCCTGTATAAGTTCCAACCACATTCGTTCCCAATTTGGTAGTTTCTCCCTTCCATTCACAGAGTCCTCGTAGCTAGTCCAACTCTTTGGAAGGCTAAGGAGAGCGAGGTTCACCATATCATCATCGGCAGTAGTTATTCCTACACTACCAATATCATCTTTGCAGGTGGTGAGCTTGTTTAGATATGTGGAAATAGTATCACCCTTCTCCATCTTGATTCTTCAAAGCTTATCCTTGAGCTCCAATTTCCTCTGGTTGCTACTGTTCTAGCAGAGGTCCTTCAATGTCTTCCACATTGAAAATGGAGTAATATTCCCATGGAGACTCGTGACAATATGGTCTCAAACTCCCTCAAGGATGATCCATCTCGCCTTTGCCACACAATTCTTCCACTCAACTAACTCTTGTGCATTAGTTGAAGCTAGCTTTGGGATTTCTTGATCAATGAATTCCTTTAAGCCATTGTCTTCTAATACAGCCTCCATTTTATCTTTCCATGCTATGTAATTTGAGCTACCTTCCAAGGCATACTTGAGTCTCAAGCCATAGAACACCATTAGCCAACCTTGAAGTATGATATGAATTTTCACCTGCAACCCCGAATTTCAAACTTCGAATTCTCTTCTCAATATACTGTTCACAGCTCGGATACCATGTAGAAAATCTGTGATAGGTTAAACATGTACACACACTATATATACACAACATTGCATGCACACAACATCTCAGATTCAACATGTATAACATATAAAACATATTCACAATAGTAGTACCACACATCAAAAAACACACTATCTCTACTAAGAAACCTTGCTTCCAGTCTCTTATCCATTCTTCTCCCATAATGTCGCAAACCACACAACTTTCATGTCGTTGATGTATCCCTCGGTATAGCATTTCCATAACATAGACATAATATAATCACATAATATCAGCTCATAACCACGTGATATTGACCTCGTAGATTTGTCAGGAATACTCTCTCACTTGATTCCTCAAAAACCAGGAACCTCTTCATGTCATTCACCTGCATAAGCATTCATTCTTCCATAAGAATCATTCCTAATGACCTTATCATACAACAACATATATACATACATATATATACATATAAATATTAGAATTAATAATCATGATCCATGGTGACCCTGTTAGATATGACATACATACATACATGTATACACATATAGATATCAACATAATCATGATCACAACATAATTACTAGATGTCATAAGGTCAAGGTTAAGAGAAATCCATTTATGCATGTAACACATGCGCAATATCGAGAACAATAGTTCCCAACATAGCTAAGGCATATGACACCTCAAATACATTCACCTTACCTTTCTTGATTAAATTTCCCATGGCTGTCCTACCATCATCCATTTACACAAATGGACCCAACCAATCCAACTAGTTTTCATACTCTTTCCTTGAACTTCCCTTATACATGCACCAAGCTTCATCTAGGTCTTACCTTACATGTTTGATACCACATAGCTCTCCCTGAGCTCCATTAACTTGCTCCTTCCCCAACCAATTCCCAAGACCCTCAAACATAAAACGCAATAACAAGAAACAAATAAGAAGAAGACCATGAAAACCAATAAGAATATGATACCATGAACAAAGTGGCATGGCCATTCACCAAACATAAAAAATTTGCAATCAAACACAACAAAACACAAAATATCAAAAGAAAAAGACTAACTATAGTCACCATGATTCAATCCCCATGGTTCCCAATGCCTCCAAGTGAAATCTCAACTTGATCCTTCTTTAAGATTTGATGTAAATATCCTTTTCCATGCAATCCCCTACATCATACTGCCATAAACACATAATTATCAGTGCAAAATTAAATGTAACAATATACCAATTATATTACATTTTTGTGCTAACCATGCTACATCGTAACTAAACAAACATGTCATCCACATGTTCCAACCTTTACCAAGACTAACAATTACGTCATAATCCATATTCAAATCATAGTTATTAGACATAATGCCACAAATGTCACCTACTTACACTCAAGTATATATTAGTTGTCTCCACACATATGTACTAGTGAAACCATCTTGAAAGCAAGATCATTCATTCATGCAATCCTATAGAGTCATACTCATATCTGACACATGTGCATATGACTACACTAATCAACTAGCATCTATCATGAATGTAGCCATAACATCAATACAATGAAAAACATGTATATAACCCTAATTCATATAAAAATCCATTAACTAACATACTTGCATGCCAAACATACAATACTTGTATGACGATATTATCTTATCCCAAATTCTAGTGTTGCAATCTCGCTTTGGTGATCTACATCTCCTGCTCTATCTCAGCTAACACATCAACATCATAAAAACAAACAACATTATGATGACCTAAAATGCATACAACGACCTCACAATGCATATGTGGCCTACCATACATGCATAACCATAAGCATGACAAATGCATAATACATTCATAACAAATGCATATACACCCATACACTCAAGATGACACCTCCCACAACAACACCATCAACCTTCACATTTTGACATCACTACAACCATGATCAACACCATACAAATGCAGCAAGCACATGAACTACAACATAAGGAACACATATGAAGCTAACGTAAATGCATGGCCAACACACTGCCCATCCAATTTGAGGGGTAAACCATGATCTAATACCGCTCTGTAACACCTCCAGAGTAACCCTCCAACTAGCATAAACATGTGATGAGAAGTTACTATGATATGATTTGACTCCCTATGTCACCTTAAGGAAGTTGGAATGAGATAAACACACCATATATACCTTCCACATTGGAAACAAGAATCTCAAGATCCATCCCAAACTCTCAAGTAACAAGCCCCTAAGTCACACTGAGCTTTTAGATCAATTAACCCCCGAATGCTCCCATGATATGGGCATGTATGCATCATCTAGAAGGCTATGGACGCTCCCATAGCATGGTGTGACAATGTCCAAGGACTATTTTTCTCATTGTTGTGCTGGTGTCCCCGAGATTTGAGCCACTTTTTAAGGGCTAGAGCCTAGGTCTCTGCCCATAATTAAATGACACCTTCATAACAAAAAGATAACAAGGTAATGATGATACAAATGCAATTACTTGAACAAGGGCTTGACCAGACAGCTACTAGCCATGATAGGAATTTCATCAAACATATCACAAATATGTAATCTACAGGTGTAAACAAAAAATTTAAGCATAAGGGCCTCATTGTTCGGTACCTATGCTTCTAGTTTAACCCCTTATTGTTATTAGTACAACCCCCTTATTACATTGTTGTGCTCATGTAGTCCCCATATTGTTATTATTGTGCCCTTATGTTATTATTGTTATGTCGGCTCTAATTATATTATGACCCCTTAGACTCCCATGTATATAAAGGAGGTCTTTTCATTTGTCTAATGTAAATGAGGTTGCCCCCTTGAAGAGGCTTATTTATAAGGCGTTGATATATCTTTTCTATCTTTTTGTGAGCTAGTCTCATAACATTTGGTATCATATCTTTGGATTCTAGGGTTTCGCCGCTCCAAACAGGTCGTTGTGGAATTTTCACTATAACTATTTTTTGCGACATTTCAGAAGCTTAAAAACAAACCCATTTGAGAAGAAATCATGATAAATCTCAAGTCCAAATTTCAAATATTG
This sequence comes from Pinus taeda, assembly GCA_000404065.3. Taxonomy (NCBI): domain Eukaryota; kingdom Viridiplantae; phylum Streptophyta; class Pinopsida; order Pinales; family Pinaceae; genus Pinus; species Pinus taeda. The sequence goes on along the minus strand of APFE030451118.1, from coordinate 5,459 downwards.
TCTTGCTATATTTTCAGATATATGATCTGCGGAAGTTAGGGTTTTTGTAAGCTCCATAATTTCATCTAAAACAGGTCATTGTGGAATTTCGCTATAACATTTTCTCTACAAAGGTTTAGAATCTATATAAAAAAATCCTAACCTTGGGACTAAATTTCAAATCTTGTCTCGCTATATTTTAAGATATATGATCTAAGGAATTTAGGGTGTTTATGGACTCCCGAATTACATCTTAAATAGGTGACCTTGGGAAAATCGTCATAACTTTCTCTCTGAGCATCATATTGGAATTTCTTAAGAACTTACAGAAAGAGAATGGCCTGTGGTTTACTGTATATCGATTTTAGGTAATAAGGTTGAAATAGTGATAGGTGGAACTTTGTACAAGTTCACTCTATGGAACTAGTCTATAATCAGGTCACCATGGGAGCTTTGGCATAACTCTTCTTTGGAGAATCCAATCTTGATAAGACTTGCGGGGTTAGAAAGAGGACTCAAAGGGATACTACAGGACATAATTTTGGAACTTGGAGATTTGAAATTACAAGGTCACAGCCATTTCAAGATTGATCTCCTAAAACCAAGAAAAGGCAATATGAGGAAGTTTGATGGCAAGGATCCAGTAAATTGGATACTACTGATGGAGCAATATTTTGATCTACATGAGGTGCAACCATTACAAAAGGTACGTATTGCATATTCTCGTAAACCACTTGTTACGTGGTCAATTTTCATGGAGGAAATGATAGCACATTATGAGGATACAAAGAGCAACACCTTCTTTAGCCAATCAATAAATCTCAAACAAAATTTCTCAATGGAAGAGCACATTGAGGACTTCCAAAAATTGAATATAAAGGTAAATGATATTTTGGAGAAGTAAAGGATTGATGTCTTCATAGGAACTTCAAAGGATGGCATTCAACATGAGGTTCGTCTTTGGGAACCTAATTCATTGGAGAAGGCATTCAAGTGGGCAAGAAAAATTGAAAGTGAAATTATGGAAACAAGGAATCCCACCACTCACGACTATAATTATGGAGGTGTTTCTTCTCCTAGCCTTGCACAACCCGTAAGGTATACATGACAATAATTGGAAGAAAAAAGAGAAAAAGGGCTTTGTTACAATTTTGATAGCAAATACACTAAAGGTCATAAATGTGTTGAGAAGAAAATATTTTACATATATTATGAAGAGGAGGAAGAAAAGGATCAAGAAATGTCAGAAGAAGAGGATATACACCAGGAAACAATCCCAGATAAAGAAGAAATGAACCTAACCATATCTTGTAAAGAATTGGTAGGAATTACCACTCCTCAAACTCTCAATATAGAAGGATATATCAAGAAGAAAAAGGTTCAAGAAGTGAAAGATGCCATTGAGAAAGAAGAAATGAATTTGACCATATCTTGTAATTCATTGGCCAAAGTTACCTATCCTCAAACTATCAAGATAGAAGGACATATCAAGAACAAAAATGTACAAGAAGTGAAAGATCACATTGAGCATCAAGAAATGAATCTGACCATATCTTGTAATGGATTGGAAGAAATTACCACTCCTCAAACTCTCAAGATAGAAGGACATGTCAAGAAGAAAAGGATTCAAGCAGTGAAAGATCACATCGAGCACCAACAACAAGTTGTCCAAATTTTAAAGGATAATGCCACTTTGGTGTAGAATCGAATGAAACAACAGGAAGATCAACATCGTAGTGAAAGAAGTTTTTATGTAGGCGATTGGGTATTTTTACAGCTACATCTAAAGCAAGCTATTTATGAGAAGGAAATGTTGGAAATACTATATGCACTTAAGAAATGGTAACCTGACCTAATGGGAAGACACTTCAAGGTAGAAAAGGATCATGATAGTCTTAAATACTTTTTAGAACAAAGATTATCATTAGAAGAACAAAAAAATGGGTCACAAATATGTTGGGTTATGACTTTGAAATAATCTACAAAAAAGGGAAGCAAAATGGTGTTGCAGATGCACTCTCAAGAAATGATGAGCATGTTGAAGCATTGTTTTGTTCCATTTCTATTATCCAAATAGATTGGGTAAATGAAGCAAGGGATGACTAGAAGAAGGACAAAGTAGTGTGGCCACTCATTCAAAATTGGCAGAAGATCCCAGTTCAAACAATATTACTAGAACTTAACAAAGAAGGAAAAATCATATTGGAACCTGGAGCAGTCACAGAAACAAGAACTCGACAGCTACAAAATCGATCAATTTCAGAGTATTGCATTAAGGGGAAGAACTTACCCTCTGAATATTCCACATGGGAGGACGATAATTTTATACAGAAGTATCAAGAACTACTCAAGCGTTGAGGACAACACTTTATGAAGAAGAGGGCCATGTTAGGTCCCTATACTACTAGTGTAACCGCTTATTGTTATTAGCACAATCCCCTTATTACATTGTTGTGCCCATGTAGTCCCCATATTGTTATTATTGTGGCCCATAGAAGCCCACTATTGTTATTATTGTGCCCTTATATTATTATTATTATGTCAACTCTGATTATATTATGACCCCTTAGACTCCTATGTATAGAAAGGAGGTCTTGTCATTTGTATCATCTAAGAATTATTCATTTGTGTAATGTAAAGGAGGTTGCCCCTCCAAGAGGCTCATTTCTAAGGCATTGATCTATCTTTTCTATCTTTTTGTGAGCTGGTTTCATAACACTCATACTTATCTAAGAATTGCTAAGAATCATTGTTCCATTATATCATTAGTTGCATTATCATTTATTAGGTCACATACAGATTTTTCATTAATTTACAAATAAAAACACGAGGAGATCCATACATCATTATTTTCATAAAACATGCTTATAACCAGCGTAATAGAAACATAAATATCAAGGATACATCAGCCATAAAATCTTCATATAAACCAGTACATTTATACATAATATGTCAAGGAAAGAACCTCTTATTAATGAATGCAAAATCCAACCTAGTATGGGACTACCACGTTCCACTTGACCATAGAATGACTGAGCCAAATCTCTCTTCATCCATTCACCCCCATGCCATATTCTAAGCATGAATGTGGGACTCAAACCAAAACAAACCAACCACAGCATCCCGAGGCTAAACCACCTCAACCTCATCAATAGAAACTAGGATTTACTGTAATCCATCTTGGATCACTAGGCCAACACAATAAACATGTATTACTAGGATTTACCATGATCTCCACCAAATCACTATGCCAAACAAGCATGGATGCCACCATATTTCTCCACCTACACTGTGAGGAATTATCATGTCTCCTACTTTCTAGGCTTTACAACAATCCATCCTAGATCATTAGGCCCTAATGGAGACTCCACTCTCTAAGCTTTACTATACATCCCATCCCGGGATTACTAGGCTGATGGAAATCACCCACCTCTAGGATTTATTATATATACTTCCATTAATTGGTCAAGCATTCGTAGGAAAATTGAGGCACACAATACCTAGCTTTACCACAACCCACAGCCTGGTTCAGAGGTCACTAGGTCAGTGGCTTTATCGCTATCCACATTCTAGTTCAGGGATCACTAGGCCATGAGTTATTTCTTTCAGAGATCCACCTCACTTGACCTCGAATCCATTCAACAATCCAGATCAACTAAAACATGAGAAAGCTATCACACCATGGCTATTCACAAATGGAAAGGCTAGGCTGAAAACATTATCACACCTAGAAAAACCCATGCCATAACAACAAAAATCCACATGAAATACCATGTGCTATCATAATACACATTTCACATTTTTTTAAATCTTTTTTGGAAATTTTTGATAGTTTGTTATCACCAAAAAATTGGTCATCTAACCTAATTTACTAGATGGATCGAAGTACATCATGTAAATCCAATTTAACCAGAGTAAAAATGCTTTCACTGTGAGAAATTACTTAATAAACCACCTTTGTTAAGTAATTTATAGTTAAACTGATCCAGGTGGATGTTGGTGGCCACCCACCTATCCCATTTGGACCCCCGCAACTATCTCTTTCAGTTTTTCAGTTTCCGTAAATGTAGCACAATTTACTATTTTTAGCAGTTTTTTTTGGGTCCTAAACTTCCGGAGCCGTTTTGAGGCCCTAAACGATGTTTTTTTGGAAATCTGGGGGCAGCATGGTTCCATGGATAGATGTTTCCCTTCCCAAAGTGGTATTTCTTGGATAGATCTTTCTGACGAGCTATCATACACGTCAAACGGAGACCGTATGCCAAAGTTACAACCCCAGGAAATTGATGTACCAATTTACCCAAAACGGGGCCCACAATTTGGCATTTCATCTTCTAGGGTTAGGTTTTGGAATGTGAAGGGTTTTTCCATTGTTTCTCAACAACAAGTAGGCCTTCGAGCCTCATTGTAACACAGTTCAGAACAGTTCAAAGGCATGTAGCCACGCATCTCTTCTTAGAGATAAGCTACCAGCGCCCTAGCTGGTTTATTTCTATTTCCGGTTGTAAGCATATTTCAGTATTTTCCATTAATGAAATGAAGTGTTATTTCCTCTACATCTTTGTGTATATGGTTATCTCTGTATTTTATTGCGTTCCTGTTTAAATCTGGATCAGTGGTATCATAGTGGTCTGCTTTTTCTCTGTTTTTCTTTGCATGTCCCCAACGAGGTCGAGATATAACGAGTTAGGGCTTGAACTGGTCGAACCTTTGCAAGACCAGCCTCGAAAATCCCGACGACCTCCCATGGCGGATGAGAAGAAAGACGAGGGGGCAGGAGATCCTATCAAAATCTTGCTCGAAGAAGCCCTCGAGCGACAACGGAATGCGATGATGGATAGCTCTGCGCAGATCCTTCAGCGGCTACCTAGAGGTGACGCATCGGCTTCCAGCAGCTACTCTGGAAATGCCACGCCCTTTAAGGTACAGGTTAATTTTGAAATCCCCATTTTTGAGGGTCAAATAGACGCAGTTGCCGTAGATAAATGGTTAAATCTGCTAGAGGGTTATTTTTCTGTTCATGAATTTTCAAGTCGGGAAAAGATTGTTTTCGCTCTTCTCAAAGCAGACCCCACGTCAAGGACTGGTGGGAAACCTACTGCGAGTAGAAGGATGAAAGTACAGGCTCACTATTTTCAGCCGCACCCACTTGGAATGACTTTCGGAAGGCCATCAAGGAGTAGTACTACCCTGTCAAAAGCTATGAGGACAAATACATCAGATGGACCACGCTGCGGCAGGGACGGGACTAAGATGTGCCTGAGTTCACAAACATCTTTCACACCCTTTGCACACAGTTGGGTATCAAAGATTCTGAGCTGCATTTGGTACTCAAATACCGCAGTTTCCTACATAGATACATCCAGGAAGAGATGGAGTTCTTGGACATCTCCTCACTCGGCACATCATACCGATATGCTGTCAAAATCGAGCAGAAGTTCAAACAGAAGAAGCGAGACTTTGGATCTGCAAATCCGAAG
>APFE030451117.1:10898-31102 GCA_000404065.3 Pinus taeda | reverse complement strand
TATACTTATGATTTGAGGTTCTTTGAGAAATGTTTTGAGTGTTTAAACATTACATGCCTTGACTTCCATGAATGAGTAGTTGATAGTTTATTGAAAAGGTGTTTGACTCCATGAGCCCAATGGAAGAGATGTTATGTTGTATGTCCAATCATCATGTTTATTTAAGTTCTCATTACAAGAGTTAGCCCTCTTAGTGTTTAAAGATAAATCAGTAGTTTATTTTGAGAGAGCACTCTCAGGTTAGGGAGGCTAATCCTTAGCCAAGAGTCTGGTCTGAAATAGTTACATAGAGTCTAACTGATTAGCAGCCATCAGTACTGATTTTGTGATAACAGAAGCTTTGAAATGGTGTTCGAATTTGCAAAAATGATCATATTTGTGGGTTGGGACGCCTGCGTGCTCGACCTCTCTGCATCTACATCATTTTCCAAAAGCTCCTTTCAACTTAAGCTCCACAAGAATCCCCCTTCATGGAATCCCTTCAATTCATCGTGCAAACATCCCAGTCCTTGGACTAACACTGCCACACAAGTGTCAAGCCCATACCCCACTTCACCCTCGTCCTTCCTAACTCGTCATTGTTCCCACACTCGAACGAATAGCAGACCCACACCTAAAAATTATTCCCACACACCCAGAGCCACTGGACCCCACAACAAAATGCCACCTCCAATATCACTTCTTTTCTGGCACGACGCCCCCAAAAGAACCCCCCACAAATGAACAATATATTAAAGTAAATTAAAAACGTGGTAAAATTAAAAAATTTATATAAGTTGAGTTCATATTTCTTATATACAATGATAATTTTGAATTCCTTTTTTGTTATACGGAATCACAGTTTGTGATGATTGTGGTATATCATGAAGTTAACCCTACAACGAAGTTCAATGAAATACATGTCCATAATGGAAGGAATTACTACAGGTTATAGTGAACTATGATATAACCACAAAATGTCCCTTTTAAAGGAGTTTTTCCATGTAGTGAGAATTGGTGATCTCAGGAGAACTATCTATGATTCCCTCCCTATTAGAATATCATGTATGACTTCATGAAGTCCATGGTGATGGGACCTAGTGTGTGCAATGATTCAAACCCCAAAAAAATGACACAAAGTCCATTTCAATGGCAAACATGTATGATTTCAAAGAGTACTTACCAATTTGAAGTCACAATTTTTTACAATGACCCCCACATTTCGTGTATCTTGTTGGTCAACAAGATATCTTCACATGAGAATGGCATTAATTTCTTTTCTTGAGGTATCACATTCCAGCCAAATGTCTTAGTGAAGTTAGGTAGAGCGAGGGTGGGTTTTAGACTCACAACATCCTTCAATTCTTGTAAAGCATGATGTATGCTTGCATTACAACTAAAAGCATCTTTCTTAAGCAAGGCAGTGAGGGGAACAACAAATTTTCCATAATTATAAATGAACTGTCAAGAGTAGAAATTGTATGTACTTTTAAGACTTGTAGGATGGGGCCATTCCTTCTTAGCTTCAATTTTCTTATGGTCCACTTATATGCCATACTTTATAACAATATGGCCCAAATATTCTACTTATGAGACACCAAAGAGTTTCAGAGAATTTGGCATCTACAGATAATACTAATTCCCTAGATAAGTAGCCATATCTAGAACAATAGTTTAAATAACTTTAGCCTTTTCTTATAAGAAATATATAAGTAAAAGAAGATGAGAAGACCTACTTCTAGTTCTGATTTCCTCTTGTCTCCTTTGTATTGATCCTATCGCTCCTTCCCGTACTTACCACGCTTGAGAAGTACCTGTAAACACAAACAGAAGATAAAGAACCAATCAAAGAAAAAGATCTATTGAATACATGTAAATGGAATCAGATACATTCACACATATAAGCATCATATAACAAGATAAGAATATGGGAAAAAGGTTCAAATAATTTATTAAATAGATAAGGATTTACAACCATCAAATCTGATTTGAAGTCACTCTTCCAGCTTGGATCCCATCCACATCACATCAAAAGCATGAAAAACTTGTAGCATAACAATACTTGTCTCAAAGTCAATTCTCATAGCAACATAATCTCCTTACAATTCAACATAGTCCAACCCCTTGATCACTTATATGAGTGCTCAATTTATAGGAAGATGAAGGAGGTTATGTCATAAATGAGGGTATTGAATGGCCTTCGATAGATAGAATTAGTTCCATGGAGGAAGGGATGAGAGGATAGGATGAATATTAACTCATTCCTCATTCATTTTAGAGCTCATAGGAGTTGATAAGCAAGGGAAAGTTCTATATGACTCCAAAAGATAAGAATATTCCCCAAACACTATGTGAATTTCACTCAATCTCGCCCAGCGGAGGTCAAAGAGGGACGAAGTGCTCTACAAAGCACCCTAGCATGGACTCAACTACTCTATAGCACACCCTTATATGGGCCTACCTGCACTGGTCCCTTTAGAGATCATTTCATGATCTCTTCAAGTCATGAAACTATCTGGGAAGGAGGCATTCAAAAGGGTGACTTGTTTAGAGCATGTAGCAACTAAAATTAGGGTTTGACGAGCCCTAAAGCACTTATCTAGAAGATGGGAGTGATGTGCCCAAATGGATCTACTTAGGACGCTTTTGCATGCATTTTGAGTTTTTGTGTCAGATGAACAAACTTCTCTTGGACACAAATTTTGTAAAAACTTTTAAAATGCCTATCTATTTTAACTTCAAAGTTTTCTATCGTTATGTGCAATCATATTCAACTAATGATGTGAATTGAAAATGTTACTTTTACATGTGTCGCAAATGTCTATTTAACACATAATTTGCTAGATAATCAATTAATGTGTTAAAGTTTCTGGAAATATGTCGATATTGAATGTATTCAAAATGCATTTCCAAAATATGAACTCTAAGGAACATACAAAGAATTGTTGGGTTTTGGATGGTATACACACTTGTAAGATGTAGTATGATGAGTTGTGAATCTAGCCTAACAATGATTCAGCAAATTCCAAGTGAAATGGCATCGAAGAGAAGTTTTATCAACGCACTATACTCAACGATATTATTCATCGATCAATCTTAACCCATTCCTCATTCATTTTTGAGCTCATAGGAGTTGATAAGTGAAGGAAAGTTCTATATGACTCCAAAAGATAAGAATATTCCCCAAACCCTATGTGAATTTCGCTCAATCTCGCCCAGCGGAGGTCAAAGAGGGACGAAGTGCTCTACAGAGCACCCTAGCATGGACTCAACTACTCTATAGCACACCCTTATATGGGCCTACCTGCGCTGGTCCCTTTAGAGATCATTTCAAGATCTCTTCAAGTCATGAAACTATCTGGGAAGGAGGCATTCAAAAGGGTGACTTGTTTAGGGCATGTAGCAGCTAAAATTAGGGTTTGACGAGCCCTAAAACACTTATCTAGAAGGTGGGAGTGATGTGACCAAATGGATCTGTAACAGCTGCCCCCTAAAGCATGAAGTCGAAAATGTAAATTTCGAATGAAATGATTTACGATGTGATGAGGAGGTTTCGATGTGGAAGGTGACCTGCATCAACTACAATACATATATCATGATATTTTGATTTTTACATGAATTGCTGAGGGAAGGCATACCCATGCTCAACATAAAAACTTTTCATTACATGCACATAGACAATCGTCTACAGATAGACTCATGAATGGGTGACCTCGTAAGTCAGTGTGAGCAATGTGCTATGGGCTCCACACGTTGGTCAACACAAACAACCAGGAGCATTGATAGGCATGTGCCCCTGTTTGAAATAGGTATCCATATTTGTTCCAGGCGGGGCCTTTTCAGGCTTGGGTCCTAATAATCTATGGTTCTGGCTCTCGGGTTGGGCGATAATGGTAATCATGTTGTAATGATAATGAAAGCCCTATTATTGAAATCACTTAGAGGACGGCTGGCAACCAAGGCGATCACTGATTGGAACCTGCCTGCGTAGTTCTCTGTGAAGATCATGGTTAGGTGCTCCATTTGGCTCAAAGCTAGATGATAAAGTCGTTAAGAAAGGAACGTGTTGCCTCGAATGGAATGAATGTATCATATCCGCTTGTAATGCCATTGTACATATGACTTAGAACTCCTGAAATCACAGCCCAGATGGATGAAACTAGATCCGAGATCTTCTATATGGTTCAATCGTTCGCTCAAGTACGAGTCTAACCATGTGAATATGTGATCTGAAGTCGAACATGGGAAGACACCATCTGATTACCAGCCAATGATGTAAGTTGTTAACAGACGCGAGAGAAATCATTGATAATGATAATGCTCCTCAAGGTACTACATTACATTCTGCATGGTGTGAATGGATGAATTGCTGTCGAACACCATACAAAGTCTTTTGGTCGAAGGTCACTGATGTCAACCTATCACCCGAAGCGAGAAACCTGCCATTGATGTATCCAAGCCTCAAGGTACTGGAAGGGTGTTTATAAGTTAACTTCTTAGATAATGTACTGATGTCGACAATAAGTGACTCGTCGTAGGAGGGCCTTGATGTAATGATTTTGGAGACGGAATTTGATTGACGACACAAGGTTCAAGAATGATGGACATGAAAATGGAGGTTTATGGTATAGCAAAGGATGCAACAAATAGAACTATTCTAGTTCCTTGTTCATGCATGCGATCTGATTGATCAGAATTTTCACATAGGGGAAAAGATGGTCCTTATTACCATTGATGATATTTACTTTCTTACCAAACTGTCGAGGCAAGGTTCCCCCATCTCACTTTCTGGATTTTCCCATGGAAGTGAATCGGTGAGGGACTACATTCGATAGTTTTGTCGTCTAGGTACACAACCTTGAAAGGATGGGAAAATAAACATCAGGGATGTAGTTGATCTACCTTTGAGAACAATCCTTTTCACAATCGCAAAGTTGGTTGGCAGTTTGACACTTCATCTGGAGAACATATCATATATGCAGTACGCACTTGAGTGTCTAGAGCCAAAATTATTCAACTGGTGTCAGGCCATGCTTTCTTCACTAAAAGAAAAACTGACCAAGGTAAAAAGTGGTAAGACGAAGAATTTCTGCTATGGTTCGATCTTAATCACTTTTACCTTAGAGAGAATCCCATTGATGCAACCACAACGTGTATGACTGGGTTACTTGGTCCTAGAGATCCGCATATGCAGAGGTGGGTTGAATTGATGGCTAGACATGCGAGTCAATCAACAATCATTTTTTCCACTACATTCTTCAGTTGGCTCGATTGACAACACATTGTCATCTAGGAGCATACATTCTCAGGGATGGATTTTCGTGGAGATCCAGACTTGATTTTACCAGTTGGAGCACAATGGGCTGATATAGGTAAATTGTTTGACCAAAGTGTTTTTTGAATTTTGAAGTTTCTACATGTTTTTGTTTTTTTAATGTTTCCAAGACTAAACTAAAGTCATTTTCATGCATGCAGATGTGGGTATTGTTCGACCTGTGGGAGACCAACAGGGTGCAGGTTGGCTAGTCTGGAGAAACATGGGGAGAGCAGTCCTCCACGACTTGGATTTTCTCGAGACCTTTGTAGATTTGCAGGATCACATAGAGGGATTAAGCCTTGGTATTCTGAATGTTTGGATTGAGGAGTTACATATGACGCTGCAAAACCACACTACTGGTGTTCCTAGCCTCTGGATGAGGGTTTTACACATGATAGCATAGGTTGTGACTTATTATCATGGACATCACTAGGTCTACTTCGGATGCTTTTGTGTGCATTTTGAGTTTTTGGGTCAGATGAACAAACTTGTCTTGGACACAAATTTTGTAAAAACTTTTAAAACACCTATCTATTTTACTTTCAAAGTTTTCTATCGTTATGTGCAATCATATTCAACTAATGATGTGAATTGAAAATGTTACTTTTACATGTGTCGCAAATTTCTATTTAACACATAATTTGCTAGATAATCAATTAATGTGTTAAAGTTTCTGGAAATATGTCGATATTGAATGTATTCAAAATGCATTTCCAAAATATGAACTCTAAGGAACATACAAAGAATTGTTGGGTTTTGGATGGTATACACACTTGTAAGATGTAGTATGATGAGTTGTGAATCCAACCTAACAATGATTCAGCAAATGCCAAGTGAAATGGCATTGAAGAGAAGTTTTATCAATGCACTATACTCAACGATATTATTCTTCGATCAAATGATACAAATCCCGTGAAAACTCACTAACTCACCACTTGGAGAGAAAATAACCCATACTAAAGAAGATAGGTTCTGCGTACTACCACTAGATCCATCGGTGTAACCAACAAATGGTTCTAAAGAGTCCAACATATGCAACAAATGTAAAGCGAATTACTAACCTCATAAAAAAACTCTAAAAGACACACACTAACACACACACATGCAATGAAAGCATATATACAGTGAATTTTACTATACTCAATTAAGCATAATAACGTTTGAGGTACAGCCTGTTTCGGGGCTGCGACAATGGAATCCCATCATAACCTACTAACTTGTAGGCACCTTTTTCCAAAACATGCTTGAAAATATAAGGACCCATCCACATTGGTTCAAATTTCCCTGCTCCAATTTTATTAGCTTCCTGATCGTAAATTAAGACTAGGTCTCCTTCTGAGAAGATACGAGGCTTGACATTTCTATCATATTGCAACTTGATTCGTTTCTTATGTGCTTCATTAGCCAATGCAGAATCACGATAGGTTTCATCCAAATGGATAAGTTCTAAGAAACTCGCTTCTTCTTCAGAAGTGTCAGGTAACAAGTCAATTGCGAGTTTGAGAGATGAAATTTCACATTGTATCGGCAATATTGCTTCCAAACCGTACACCAACTGAAAGGGTGTGAATCTAGTTGCATTTCTCACTGAGGTTCGATATGCCTAGAAGGCAGAGTACATGATTAAATTCCATTTTAATTTATGAACCCCTATCATTATTTGCAACATTGGCTTCAAGACTTTGTTGATGGCCTCAACTTGTCCATTCGCTTGTGGATAGTAAGGGGTAGAACTATCATGTGACAGTCCTAACTTAACAGTTAACTCAGCCATCATGTGATTGTGAAAATGCAACCCATGATCTATAAATATGGCCTGTGGTACACCAAAATGGGCAACCACGAGGTTAAAAAATAAAATAGCAGTTCTTTCGCCATTTTTGTTTAATGTTGGCATCGCCTCGGACCATTTGGTAAAATAGTCAACGGTGACTATAATATACCCATGCCCCCCGGTCAAGGTGGGGTTACATGTCATGAAGTCAATGCCCCATTTGGTGAATGGTCGAACAAAAATGACTGGATGCAATGGTGTAGATGGTAATCTAGTTCTGTGGTCATATATCTGGCATGCATGAAAGCTTCTAACGTCAATATTACAATCTTTGAATATAGTTGGCTAGAAGTAACCGACACAGAGAATTATCTATGCGATAGCATATCTAGATAATTTTCCACCACAAGCACCTGAATGGAAATCATTCAAGGCTTTCTCGGCTTCCTCATGTGTGAGGCACCTCCGTAAAATCATATCGATACAACGACGATAAAGAGTGTCATCAATGATCAGATAATCTTTGGCTTGGTATCGAATATGTCGTTATTGCGAGCGAGACGTTTCAGGTTGGAAAGTTTGGCTCTGAAGATAGACCAATATATCTCCATATGACGATGTCAAAAATAGATACTAATCCAAAATCGATGGTTCATATGTTGAATCAATGGAGGTTGAAGGAAGGTCACAAAGAAACTCGGCGAAAACAAGAGATTTATTTGATTTGGACTTGATGAATTCCAGATCAAGCTCCTGCAAAATGACGATCCATTTTGATTATTTTCCCCTCAGAAATTGATGTGAGAAAATATATGTCATGAGGTTGCAATCTAAAATGATGGTGGTCTTCTGGAGTAGGATGTAGTGGCGAAATTTTTGAATAGCTTACATTGTTGCCAAAGCTAGTTTCTTGACATAAGAGTACTTACTTTATCTATCATTGAGATTGCGGCTCAAATAATATATCAGATATTCAATCCCATTTTCCTCTTGGACTAAAACCATGGCAATGGTTGTATCTGTAGCAATGAGATACAGGTAATAGTCATTTCGATAATTCAGAGAATACAGTAATGACACTTTAATCAAGGTATCTTTAAGAGCATCAAAGGAAGCTTGCGCAACCTGATCCTAATGGAAGGGTATCTCCTTTTTCAAAAGATGTGTAAGACCTTTAGCCATTTCAGTGTAATTGGGAATGAAACTCCTCAAAAAGTTAGCCTTCCCTTGGAGTCTCTGTAACTATAAAATATTTGAAGGTGGAGGCAAGTCAAGAATTGGCTGAACCTTTAATGGATCGAGTCGAATTCCATCTCTAGACACTAAAAAACCAAGCAATCGACCAGAACCAACACAAAACACACATTTGTGTGGATTGAGTCGTATCTTGTAGTGTCAGCACCGTAAAATATCGCTCTCAAATGTTGTGGGTGATTAGTCTACTTTCGTGAATGAGAAGGTAAATCGTCAAGTTAAGGTTGAACAATGTGTTTGATGTTATGGAAGGCATAGTTCATTGCCCTCTGAAATGTCGCCGCTACATTCTTCAAACCAAATGGGAGTTTCCTATAAGAAAATGTGCCCCATGGACATATAAAAGTTGTTTTAGATTAGTCCTGTGTGTAGGTTTTAACCTTGTATATAAATTACCTACATACGAATTCTAAAACACAGAAAAGAAACAATGCGAGAGAATAACTCATAAAACACATATACACAAAGATTTCCCCTGGATCCCAAAATTGGGACTACCAGCTTGATTTTCATTATGTTCCTTTCAATGTTATAATACATATCTATACATGCTGAAGCATCCAATACCACGGACCAAAAACCATCGCGTCCAAAAACATATGCCAAAATCATACACAAAACCATAGGTGGGTCCGCCCATCCTAACATAGGTTCCAAAACCAAAATTTTCTGAGGTGCTGCCATGGACCCCATAAAGTGGGGTTATGGGTACACCTCAAACCCCTTGTGACCCCCCCGCTACACAATCGGCGCAATGAAGGGGGTGCTCTGCCCCCCCTCTAACCCCTTGGTTAATTACGTGGGCTAGTCATGGAAAGAATATAACACAAACCAACACTCTGGGGGGATATTGATTTGATTGTATCTAGAAAAACCATCCATAAATGAGAAAATTTTGCATCCAGAACATTCACCAATAATCTAGTCGATAAAAGGAGTAGGATAATTGTCCTTTGGACATGCCTGATTTACATCCCTATAATCGATGCACACTCAAATTGTCCCTTGTTTTCTTATCACAGGAACAACGTTGGAAACCCAGTCAGTAAGAGGTATAGGGTAAATGAAACCAACATGCAAAATCTTTTCAACCTTTGCTTTAATGGTAGCAACTTTCTTTGGATGAATAGGTCGAAGCCACTATCATACTAGTTTGACATCAGGATAATTTTTTTTCATGTTCAACAATACTAGAGTCTATACCTGCCATCTCCTCGTATGACCATGCAAATATATCTCAAAATTCATGAAAGAGAGTACGGTAATTATCAAGTTCTCATGGAGAAAAATATTTTTCGACATGAATGTTTTCTACAACATTAGGTTTGCTCGAAATATAAATAGAAATCATTTCTTCAATATTTGACAGGTTTCGCTCCAAATCTACTGTGTCTATGAAAACAAAATTCGAAAGGAAATCAACAACTGAAGGGTGGTTAAGTTCATTTTAATAATATTCGATGTCATCTAGAAGATGGGAATGATGATGATAATCTTCCCAAGGTTTTCTCCTATCATCATTGATTGGACAATTCCTTCATCTATAGAAAATATACATGAAAAAGGATCCGAAGAAGTACCATATTCTAATGAATGGTCTACCCATACAATTGGTGAAAGTGGATTTGGGTTTGCTGCTCAAGCCAGAAAAATTGATTGCTATGCAAGCTCAATGCAGATTAGCGGCATAACTTTAGTATTACTATCAACTTCAGAATTGTTGGTAATCCTCCTTAAATCAGATGATGTGGAGGAAATCATGTTGCAAGTCTCTACTCTTGCCACTTCCGCCAAATCAGATGGTGACGGTAGTGAGGGTTGGATCCTTAAAGAGACCTACACCAACACTTTGAAGTGATAGCAAGGGTCAGTGTGTCAACGGAATGCTTCCATTCACCTGAGAACTAGATGCAAAGAAGGCGAGTTGATCAATAATTGTGATTCCACCTTTATGAGGGAACACAATCGTATGAAAGTACGTGGAAACAACAACAGCCATAGCATATACCCATTGCCTTCACAGTAAAATGTTGTAGTCGAGGGGTCCATCAACTACCTCAACTTCAATAGTAATTGTTTTCCTCCCTAGTTCAATTTGCAGGTTACTCAAAATCCCACAAGGTGTATATGTGCATCTGTCGAAAGCTTTTAACGTTGTTGATGATCTTGACAATGGGGGTGAACCAAGTGTTTTCCAGCAGCTCATTCACATCATGCAAGTATATGCCCCCTTGTACATAATAGTTCAATGAACATTCTTATTGAGAGCCTTTACTTGAATTAGGAAAGCTAATTGTGCCCATAACTGTAGTGTATATTCCGCATGGTTAAAAACCACAAGATTTGAATCCGTAGGGTCTATTCCACTAATTGTTGACAGTAAAGCCTGCTCCTAGGAGGGACATTTTTGTAACACCTCGAGTGTCGACATAGCAGAAGGGGATTGAGAAAGGTATTCTACTATGTTATTTTTCTAAGCTGCTCGAGCTCGAGGGCTAAATGTCGATTTATGCACATTTCCCTTTGGTCCTTTTATTGTCAATTCTAGCACAATAGGTGGTGGAATATTTTCAGATGAAGTTGATGTTGAAGGATTAGGTTGATCAGTGGCCTGATTATTCGAAGACGACAATGGATTTCCATAATATTTATTTCGTTTTGAGGCTTTGTAATCGATAGAATAAGTACTTGGGATGTGGAAGCATGGTCTGTCACAACCAAATGTATCTCCGGGTTTGGAAATGGATCAATCAATACTACAGATATGTTAGAAGTCTTTAGAATCTTATAGACTTCTGAGCGATGTGGACAATTGATCTGAAGTGGGTCACTAAAGGCTTCTTGTCATGCTTACAAGAACCTCTCCCACTCCAAAGCTTATACATCCCCAAGATCTATGCTTATGATTGATAATTTGCAGAATTAAAAGAACTTGAAATAGGTGTATGGTTGTGTTTTCCTTTAACTGTTAAGTGCTTATGTTGATTTATTTAAACTAATATGGAATGCATATAGCAGTAAATAAAGCAGCAAATAAGCAAACCACAAGAGACAACAATATAATATGGAGTTCACCCTGATATCTTGGGCTACGTCTCCTTAGGCTCTAATCAACTCAATTAGACTCTATGGGATTATGGGTGAATTCTTTTCAAGTTCCACATTCAACTCCAATATGTTACAACTAAACCATGGGCTTAGAATACCATTTTTATCCCTCGCCATTTGGCTCTCTGGCTCTCGGCTCTCGGCTCTCAGCTCTAGCTCTCGGCTCTCGGCTCTTGGCTCTCGGCTCTGGCTCTTGGCTCTTGGCTCTTGGCTCTCAGCTCCAGCTCTCAGCTTTGGATCTGGCTCTATCTTTGGCTTTTGGCTCTGAATCTAGCTCTTGGCTCTCGCTCTGGATCTTTGTAAGGAGAATAACTTCCTCCAACCTCTGGTGGCTTCTCTTTGTTCTCCTCTTATTGGCTCAGATTATTTCCAATGCCTGAGCTACCCCTGAGCCTCTACAAAATGATGGGATTTATCCCTCTGATGGCTCGAAATCCTCGAGTCCATAAGAATCATGCCTCCAGACCCCCTGGACGGTTACCAAAACCTATTTGGTTCCCAAAAACGCCTTCCTCTGTGCTAGACCTTTCTGTCCGTCTCTTCACCTTCTCTTCTATGCTTTAATTTGTGTTTTCATGACACATTATGTTTCATCATTTCTCTGCGGCTCTGCATCTCTTCGATTGGCCCTATGGCTCACTGGCTCTGTGTCTGGCCCTCTAGCTCTCTGGCTTTGTGGCTTTGTGTCTGTCCCTTTGGCTCACTGGCTCTATGGTCCTGCATCTTCTATATTGCATTCCTGTTAAAAAACACCCACTTACAATGTGGCACAGGTGAATGGGAACCGTTACAAAGAAAATACACAGTCGGCCTTTATTCGGGTAAATTCCCGAAAACGGAACATAATAACCAATGCATAGGAAATTCATGGCAAAATAGATTAATCTGAATATCAAGGAACAATAAAATTGACACTATAACGTCGTCGGGTCTACCCATAAAAATCTCATGTCGCATAGTGCATTGGCCCCTTTGCATTATCGCGATCTGATTTACCGATCTCTGAGCACTTCGATCAGTGCCTCATTAGCTATTGGCATTATCGCTATATCGCTTTTTGGCAGTCGCTACTTCCATGGTCCACATCCCTTAAGCTCCCCCGATCAGCGATCTCCGATCAGATCCTAACCGTTGATTCCTTTTCTGATCCAACGGCTCAAAGTGCTCGTCCTCATTGGCCTATCGCATATTGTAATGCGTAATGGCATGGGTCTTGGTGTTATGCTCCTCTGATCACCGATCGCATCAGCGTATCGCTATCATTGATTGCACATCACATCATCGCATGACAACATCCCTTTATATTGCACTACCCAATCGCTGATCTCAACGCATCACATATCAGCCCTCCGCAATGCTACGGGTCCTCCCCTTGGGTTATGTACGATGTGATATTGCGATGTACAAATCGCAATCGCATATTGTTGCATGCTTCAGCTTGCGGTAAGTCCTATCTTTTGATTTTCCTCTGATGCAATTTCCTCTCAAGAACATGTATTTCCCTTAAGTCCCATTTAATGAGAAATTGCCTCCTTTTCTAAGGACGTTGGGCAAATTTCGTTTTACAATAAATTCTTCATCTGAACTCCATTTTAGCCCATTCAAATTGTGTTAGATTCAGAATGAAGAGATCTACACAATGAGACTATTTCCAAGGGCATCCTTTGACTTTCATTTTCCTCTATGAGGAATATTTTTAAACTTAGAGTCTATGCTAGATCCATTTTGGATCACACCTTCCCACTAAAAATATTTTGGACTCCAAAAGACTGATATACTGATCTGAACAGTAAATGAGAGTACCTCACCCTCTTCTTTCAGCCTCCATACACTTGCCTTGCATAGTGCCTCTAAACCAAATCCTTTGAACACTTCCTTCCTGGATGTGCTTGTCCTCCTGGGAAGAATTGTTTTCCTCCTTGACTTCTTGCAGAACTCCTGCTGAGAAGGTCACAAAAGGTAGTTTGAACTTCTATGCCTTGATCATTAATACAAGGTGGCTCAAACCAATGTGAAGTTATATCTACTTCAAAAAAAAATTATTTGTACTTGTTTGACATACTGTCAACAACAAATGTTAACAAGAACAGGATTACAGACAACAACTGGATGGCCTAAACTCCTGCTTCAACAAAAGAAACATATTTTCACATCTTGTGAATTACCTCCATGTCTTTACATTTGCACACAAATGATTGACTAGATAACAAGCCAACAAAACATGCCTTTAAAACAATTGACCCTTCAAGTCAATCATGTAGAAAAAGAATTCTACAGTTCTTTTTCAAAGATGAAACACTTCATCAACATCTCCATCTTGGAGACCATATCAACTTTTCTCAAGTCAATATTTCATTACATGCATGTTTACAACAAAGTAATCAACCCTTCAAGTTAATCACACACACATGTTCAAATATAAGGAAATCATCAGCGTCCTTGTGTTCGTGCACATCATTCTCATGCATGCATTTCATCCTTCAACTTTTGCTTAAGCACACTGTACTTTTGAAGCTGAAATGAATATAACGTTGCAGCAATAAAGTGGGTCTCCTACTCAACTTTTCCATTCACCTTCTTGGTAAAAGCCTGCAACTTGCATTCCATTAACAAAGAAATGCATTTTGTTGATTTGATGCATTTTCAAAAGACATGCAACCTTAATTGAATAAGAAATCTAATCATTTCTTACCAATCCATTTCAAAGGTGCTACCTTTGTTTGCAAATCAACATCAACATGTGAATCATCCTGAAACACATCATTTATGGAATCTTTCTTTCCATTCCTGCCATTCTTTCATTCCACCTTCTTCAAGTTTCCTGGAAGCATTGTTGGATTCAGAGTCCAACATTTTGCAGCAATATGTCCTTGCTTATGGTAGTAAGTGCAACACATGTGATCATCTCAACATCATGATTTGCGTTGTCCAATGGATGTTTTGCTTTTTGCTTCTTTTCCTTCCAAAGTTTCCTACATGTGGCCATGTTCTTCCAACAGCTAGAAACATTATGGTTATCCAAACCACAAAAGGAACATGCAATGTTTTTCTAGTGCTTATATGGAAATTTACCATGCTTTACATAATCAAAAGGAATATGATTAGAACTGCATTTATACCTTTCTTTTTCACCTTTATTACCTTCATGAGGAGGTGAGTCAAATGAAGAAGTGGCCCCCTTTGTAACACCATCAATCTATTCAAAGCTTTCAGAGTTTCCATAACTCTCTGGTTCAAGTGTATGCTTATGAACACCTTTGTACTGCAAAGCATGTTTCAAACTATTGCATTCCCCATGGATACAATCTTTACACTCTTGAGGTAGAAGACCTGAAATGAAACTCCTTCTTGGAATTGTTTCAATTGTCTTCATGGAAGCTTTGGAACTTTCTCTATAAGATTGTCCATATCCAAGACCCAAATACTTAGGCCTTTCATCAAACATTATTGGCTCAACAATACCCTATGCATGTTTGCCCAAGCCTTTTCCTTGATAGCGCATCTTGGACATTAACTTGGACCCTATGACTCTAGTATGTTTTTCTAAAGAACCAACATAAACATTCTTAGAGGAATTCGAAGACAAACTGGAATTGTTTACCTCTTCTTCAAGCTGATACTTGAATAAGGCTTATTTGGTAACAAAGCGTTGTGTCTCCAACTCATGCACCCTTTCCAGGTTCATATTTGTAATATGAAGTTGGCCTTCCACTCCCTGCAATTTGTTAGAAAGCAACTACTGCTCTTCCTTCATGGAATTCAACTGATCTCGAAGTTCAACACTCATTTCTCTTACCATATCCATCATGATGAAAAAGTCTTGGTTCATGTCTTCATCAGAGAATATTGTGATGAATTAAGGATTTGAGTACTTACTTGTAGAAGTAGTCATTATCAAAATGAACAAAAGAACTTAAAACAAGATTAACAAAGAGCTTATTCAAGCAACCTTTTGCAACAAACCTCTTCTGCTTCAAGGATTGCTCTGAGGTCCTCTGGGATAAGAATAATTCCTTCAACCCTTCTTCCTTCTTGTCCTCTCCTAGACCTAGCTACTAATATATTTCCCTTCACCTCTGCAAACACACACAACAGTGAGTTTACAAACAATCAAACAGCTAAATCCTTTATAATGTTTGAACACCTTTCAAGTCAAACAAGCATATAGATTGCTCTGTCAATCAAGCATTCTGATCTGATACCACTTGCATCATGATACAACCTACTTAATGATACAACCTACTCTGCTATAAGTTACTCTGATATAACCAACTCTAATACCACCTACTTTGAAGGTGGGGTTAATCTATCTGATGCTCAGATATCACCTGATTTGAAATGTGGCATTAAAGGTTTCTTGTCTTGCTTACAAAACCTATCCCACTCCAAAGCTTATATATCCCTAAGATCTATGCTTATGATTGATAATTTGTGGAATTAAAATAACATGAAATAGGTGTATGCTTGTGTTTGCCTTTAACTATTAAGTGCTTATGCTCATTTTCTTAAACTGATATGAAATTCATATAATAGTAAATAAAGTAGAAAATAAGAAAACCACAGGAGACAACAATATAATATGGAGTTCACCCTAATATCTTGGGCTACGTCTCCTTGAGCTCTAATCAACTCGATTAGACTCTTTGGGATTATGGTTGAATTCTTTTACAAGTTCCACAGTCAACTCCAATAGATTATGACTGAACCATTGGGCTTAGAATACCATTTTTATCCCTAGCCGTTTGGCTCTCTAGCTCTCGGCTCTCAGCCCTGGCTCTCGACTCTTGGCCCTCGGCTCTAGCACTTGGCTCTGGCTCTCGGCTCTAGCTCTAGCTCTCTCCCTCGCTCTGGCTCTTGGCTCTGGCTCTGGATCTTTTTAAGGAGAATAACCGCCTCTAACCTTTGGTGGCTTCTCTATGTTCTCCTCTTAGTGGCTTGTATTATTTCCAATGTGTGAGCTCCCCCTAAGCCTCTACAAAACAATGGGATTTATGCCTCTGATGGCTCGAACTCCTCGAGTCCACAAGATCACGTCTCCAGACCGCCTAGATGGTTACCAAAACCTCTTTGGTTCCCAAAAATTCCTTCATCTGTGCTGGACCCTTCTGTCTGTATCTTTTCCTTCTCTTCTGTGTTCTAATTCATGTTTTCATGACACGTTATGTTTCATCATTTCTCTGTGGCTCTGCGTCTCTTTGACTGGCCCTTCGCTCCCTGGCTATGTGGCTCTGCGTCTGGCCCTCTAGATCTCTGGCTCTGTGGCTCTGCATCTAGCCCTCTAGCTCACTGGCTCTGTGGTTCTATGTCTTCTATAACACATTCCTATTACAAAATGCCTACTTACAGCATGGCACAGGTGAATGGGAGCCGCTGAAAAGAAAATACATAGGTCGCCTTTCTTTTGGAAAATTACCGTAAATAGAACATAATAACCAATGCACAGGAAATTCATGGAAAAAAAGATTAATCCAGATCTCAAGGAACAATAAACTTGACATTATAATGTCATCGAGTCTGCCCATTGCAATCACATGTCGCATGGTGCATTTGCCCCTTTGCATAATCACAATCTGATTTACCGATCTCTTATCACTCTGATTGACACCTCATCGGCTATCGACATTATCACTATATTGCTTATTGGTGGTCGCTTCTTCCATGGTCTGCAGCACTTAAGCTCCCCAGATCAACGATCTCCGATCAGATCTTGACTGTTGATTCTTTTCCCAATCCGATGACTCAAAGTGCTCATCCCCATCGGCCTATCGCATATCGTAATATGCAACGGCATGGGTCTTGGTGCTATGCTCCTCCAATTGCTGATCGCTGATCACATCAGAGTATCACTATCATTGACCGCACATCACATCATCGCATGTCAACGACCCTTTATATTGCGCTACCCAATCATTGATTGCTGATATCGGTGCATTGCATATTAGCTCTTCGCAATGCTATAGGTCCTTCCCCTTGTGTTATGTGTGATGTGATATCGTGATGCAACAAATTGCAATCGCATATCGCTGCATCCTTCAGCCTATGGTAAGTCTTCTCCTTTGCTTTTCCTCTAATGCGATTTCCTCTAAGGAACATGTATTTCCCTTAAGTCCCATTTTATGCGAAATTTCCTCCTTTTCTAAGGACATTAGGAAAATTTATTTTTACAATAACTTCTTCATCTGAAGCGCATTCAAATTGCATTAGATTCAGAATGAAGAGATATATGCAATGAGACTATTTCCAAGAGCATCCTTTGACTTTGTTTTTCCTCTGTGAGGAGTATTTTTAGACTTAGAGTCTATACTAGATCCATTTTGGATCAACAATCGCTTGTAAAATGCTTGTCATTATATATTAGACATGGATAACGAGGTTTTAGTGTCGAAGTAGAGGAATCTGATAATTTCTCTTGAGGGGAACCATCTTGCTTCTTCTTATTTTTCCCCTTCTTCTTGCCTCCTGGTTGCTTTTGATTCTTTCTCTTGTCAGATGACACGACATTGACTTCTGAAGCAAGAGTCTTTTATGATGCATTGGAAGTTTGATTAGAAATGGTAAGTGTTTGACTAGATGGTCTACTTGCCATTTGTGTGCTCAAATAACCAATCACACTGTCGTTGGCCTGAGAGTCCTTACTCTACGATGGAGGAGGAGGACTGGGAAAGTTGGTCAAGGTGCATTCAGAATCTTGTCGTAGAGCATGCAAGAATGTGTATAAATAAAATCCAAATATTGGGAACGAGCAATTTATTGCTTTAACTCCACCTTTTTCCACATCCTCATTGATTGATGGAAACAAGTATTTTATAATCCACTCAACCAAAATCTAATCAGGAACATAAGTCTTAACCATTCAATGACGACGATGCCACTCATGAATATGATTTGATATATGAGTAGAAGTAGTCGGTTTAAATTTGGTGAGAGTTTTGTTCCAGTCTTGTATATCAGCCCAATATACTGTGTCGGTCGATATATATATCACTGATCTGATCCACCGATTCGATATATATCACCGATGGCGATCACTGACCTCGCTTTATCGCAATTTCAAGTCGTAATGACCCTTTGTACCAGGGATCTGCCAATCACTGATCACTGAAGCCAATCACAATCACATATTGCATTATCGACATCACATGACCCCTTTTTTGCATTGTGGTTCCCCGATCGCTAATCTTCGATCAATCGGTGCTTTCACTTATCGGCACCATCACATGTTGGAAAGTCACATGGTCATTGGTCTTTTAAACACTCCGCTTGACTTTCTCCGATGCGATGATAATTCTCCATTATAACATATATGCGTTACAATGAAGGAATAAGATGTGAAGAACTTTAAGGGATTTTATATTTAAAAACACATTTTCCCTTAAGTCCCATTTATTGAGAAATTGGCTCCTTTTCTAAGGACATTGGGCAAATTTATTTTTAAAATAACTTCTTCATCTGAAGTCCATTTTAGCCCATTCAAATTGTGTTAGATTCAAAATGAAGAGATCTATGCAATGAGACTATTTCCAAGAGCATCCTTTGACTTTCATTTTCCTCTGTGAGGAATATTTTTTGACTTAGAGTCTATATACTAGATCCATTTTGCATCACTCCTTCCCACTAAAAAGCTTTTGGACTCCAAAAGACTGATATATTGTTCTGAACAGTAAATGAGAGTACCTCACCCTCTTATTTCATCCTCCATACACTTTCCTTGCATAGTGCCTCTGAACCAAAACCTTTGAACACTTTCCTTCCTGGATGTGTTGGTCCTCCTAGGAAGAATTGTCTTCCTCAACTTCCTGCAGAACTCCTGTTGAGAAGCTCACAGAAGGTAGTTTGAACTTATCTACCTTGATCATTGATCAAAGGTGGCTCAAACCAATGTGAAGTTACATCTGCTTCACAAAATTTTCATTTGTACTTGTTTGACATACTGTCAACAAAAAATGTTAACAATAACAGGATTACAGACAACAACTGGATGGCCTAAACTTCTGCTTCAACAAAGGAAATAGTTTCACATCTTTTGAACACCTCCATGTCTTTACATCTGCATACAAATGATTGAATAGATAACAAGCCAATGAAACATGCCTTTAAAACAATTGTCCCTTCAAGTCAAGCATGTAGAAAAGGAACTTTAGGATTCTTTTTCAAAGATGAAACACTTCATCATCATCTATATCTTGGAGATCAAATCAACTTTTCTTAAGTCAATATTGCATTGCATGCATGTTTACAACAAAGTAATCAACCCTTCAAGTTAATCACACATACATGTTTAAATACAAGGAAATCATCAACATCCCTGTGTTCATGTATATCATGCTTATGCATGTATTTCATCCTTCAACTTTCGCTTAAGCACACTGTACTTTCGAAGCTGAAATGAATATAATGTTGCAGCAATAAAGTGAGTCTCCTACTCAACTTTTTCCATTCACCTTCTTGATAAAAACCTGCAACTTGCATTCCATCAACAAAGAAATGCATTCTAGAGATATGATGCATTTTCAAAAGACATGCAACCTTAACTGGATATGAACTCTAACCATTTCTTACCAATCGATTTCAAAGGTCCTACCTTTGTCTGCACATCAGCATCAACATGTGAATCATCCTAAAACACATCAATCATGGGATCTTTCTTCCCATCCTTGCCATTCTTGCTTTCCACCTTCTTCAAGTTTCGTGGAAGCTGTTATCACTGAAAAGATTTCAAAGGAAAAGGGTAAGGTAAGGGAGAATTGGTCTTGGTTATTCTCAAGTTCCTTT